>OZ026525.1:82102050-82323154 GCA_964019695.1 Loripinus fragilis
ATGAAAAAGATAGAAGGTTCAAACCTCGACTTATCCACAAAAGCTGTTTTCTCATTGGTCAAGTACCAATTGAAAAATATGGGTTGAAAACTCAGTTTTTGCTATTCGACATATAGAAAATAGAAAAAGTTTTACTGAAGTGCTTTCCCCCCGTGACCAAACTATTCCCTTTGCATACAGTTGTAGTTTTACATTTCACACATCATATAAAAACGGCATGATTGGTCACGGGGGGGAACGCTGTCAAAATGCTCGAAAACATTTTCTTATAAAAACTTATTAGAAACTTATTTTGTAAAAACCTGTAGGTAAATATCAATTTGCAATGGCATGTATCAGTGCTTTAGTTATGAGTGCTTGCAAAGTAATTAATTGTCTCATTTCTCAACCAAAACATATGTTGTGGGTACTCAAAAGAACCGTCTCAATGAGACGGTTCTTTTAAGCACCAAATTAAAGGTTAAATCTGACGTGTAACAAAATATTAATGATTTTACGCTCAAAAACTGTGTTTATCTAGACTTTGATTTATACAGTATGCAGATATGATACAGCTCAGTGCACAAGTCATACTGGTTGACCTTAAAACATTACAGGTAATAGTCAAAAGTAATTGAGAGCACACTTCTTTGATGAAACAATGAAATCTTCTCAGCCCGAATTTTATGCAAACGCATCACTTTCGCCTCAAGTTTTATGCCGCAAACATAATATTTACATGTAATTAGGTCAATAATCGACGAAACTTTGACTTTCTATGAAATAAAATTTGGTCACAAAAAATACCCCCACCCCCTTAACCCTAGAGTCCTGGCATCATTATGCAATATTTTCAAAATATTTTTATTTTGCGTGGTTCACTAAATGTAAGGGTTTGATTTAAGTACAAAACTATAGTTTTCAGTTATGCATTATCCAAGCCACAGGCTGTCAAAATTTGGGCAGATTAAATAGGAATATGTCCGAGGTCCTTTGTAGATAACACAAGAAAATTCAAATGTTTTTTGTTAAATATGTCTTCGATTTCACTCGTGAAATAAAAGACATATTTAACAAAAACATTTGAATATCCTCTATATATGTTCTGTATTATTATATTGAGAAAGATGAAGAAGCTTAAAAAATGTTTACTTACACGTACCTGATTCATTTATAAGGATACGACTACAAAGAGGATCTTACATGAGTGTTAATGTTTTATTGTACATTATATATTTATCAAACGAGATGGGGAAAAAGGATAAAATGCGAGGTTAATCGATAATTTTATCGCTTTTTCGTCAGGAGTTTAATGAATTTAATGATACAGGGACACGATGTTTAGATTCTACATATCACATGGCACTAAAATTCATCAAAATGGCAATTTTGGAGTAAAATGTCATAATTTTATCAATTGAATGTAACGTTAAAATAGACGGCATACATGTAACATAACGCTATTATAACAAAATCTGTAAACCACTAGTTGTTTATTGATTTTATTGCATGGCATTATATCATTCCTAGACGTGACGCCGTGTGATAATATAAGAATCTATCAAAAGTCTGAGGGAAGGATAGAAAAATCCGTCCCGAGGATCGCCGTTGGCATCAAAAGGCTTTCGAGTGATGACAAACAGTGATCCCGAGAGACGGATTTTTCGTAGAGTGTTTGAGAAACAATTATGGCAAAACAAGGCATGCAAATAGGTTACAGTGATTCTTGATTAATGGGCATAAAGCGTAAAAAGATTAAGGACAAATTTTACAGAAGTTATATGTTTTAGCTAATTACGCACACGATTGACAATCTTGGTCCTTAAATTATTTTAGGAGTACAGCTTTCTTGGCATTCTCAGACACTGTTTGTCACTAAATGTTACAAAATCATATCAAATATAAAAGTCTGTAAAGGATATGGCTTGGAATACGACACTTTAGTCTGTTTCAGAAATTTTTTCTTGGAATGCATTGAAGATCCCGTTGAAATAAGCAAAATGATGTACTAAAATGATGTACTTTAGGCAGTAGATTAATTTCCTAAAAAAAACAAAACAAAAAAAACAAAAAAAACACAAAAAAAACAAAACAAAAAACAAAAAAAAAAAAACAAACAAACTCATTGATCAGTGCAGATAAATAAGCCCTTCATCTATTATTTTTGCAAACTGTGTGATTAAAGTAAGGAAGAAGGCGGAGATAGGAATCAACACAATCAAGTACCACACCTATGAGATCATACCAATATGTACCAATTTATCTGAATTATCTTTGAATAATCAAATAGCTCAATGATAACCAAAACTACTCTCTTTTCCTTACGACCTGTAAAAGCTGTTTACTTTATATCTGAGCCTTGACATGAGGTTTCCAACAATGTGGTTTGTGCAACCAGCAAAGCCTCAGATTAGCCTACGCATATGCGCAGTCTGATCAGAGCCTTTGCTAATCGCTTGAATGTGCTATGAGTGTTGAGCTACTGACTGAACATCATTTGGAGAATCTAAGCGTAAAAGGAGGCCTCACAGGTTCGTCTGAGTCTACACATGTCGAAATGCCACATTGTGGGAAATCACATGTCACGGCTCTTCTATATTACATGTATCTTCTTTCTCAACAGTGTTCGCCACAGAGACCGCCATTGTGATAACAACATCACCGAACAAGTTATATAAGGTGGAGTTAACAGGAGCAAGTCCCAGCGTTCAACATATTCTCGATCTGAGTTCTGCTGCTTCGGGAATTGCATACAATGGCGTTACTGGTGAAATAGTTTGGGGAGAAGGGAGAGATATAAAGATAATGCCTGCCGCTGGGAGCACGCCCTCTGCCTATGGTGGTAAGTACATAACATTAAGTTCTAAAGTAAAAAAGTAGTGCTGGGATAATAAATGTTACCAAAAGTGTTAGACACGTGTTAGCGTGGTATACTATTTTGGCATTGTCGATTTGTCCATCTTTATGTCCATCCGACTGAGGCTTGTTTTGCAATTTAGTATGAAGGTATAATTGCTACTGACATATAACATCACATCAGACATAATAACGTAGGGAAATATGTGGTGCAAATGAACGATACAGTTTTAGTTAATCTGTTTTTTTACTTAGAATTATTAAATGTATGTTTGGAGCATCATAGGCCAAATGCGTTGTGCATAAAACTTTAATGTATAATGTAGTTGAACTCTAGAAGATGCTGTTTGTGCTAAGGTGGTGATTATTTTGGCTTTGGTTTATTGATTGTTGTTGTTCCTAGAGTGTGTTTAATGTTATGTTTGTGATAAAGTCTTTCGTTTTATATTTTACTTTCTGGCTAGTTTGTTTATCATCTTGCTGAGAGAGAGAGAGAGAGAGAGAGAGAGAGAGAGAGAGAGAGAGAGAGAGAGAGAGAGAGAGAGAGAGAGAGAAGTAGTGATACCTGTCTACCTGTTTCTGTAGTGATACCTGTCTAAAGCAGCCACTCATAAATAGAGAATACTAGGTGAGTGTCGTTTAATATCAAGTTTACCAGGCAAGGCTTTGAGAAACCTTGTTGACATCGCGAGGCTTGCCGAGCGATTCAACAAGCATTCTCAAAGCCGAGCCTGGTAAACTTGATATCAAAAGACGCGAACCTGGTATTCTATTTATCAGTTTACCCATTGTTTCACTCTTCAAACTAGCGATTATGACGTCATTTTCGATTTGTATATTGATTCAGCGTCATTAGCGACGTCATTCAAAAGTGCAGCGTCATCATGACCTGATAAAGGCAACATGCCGTGAGATAGACAACGTTCATCAGGCAACGTGCAACAATACAGTTGATACTAGAGGTAACTGATAAATAGACAAAACAAAGGTCTTAAGGATAAATGGCAGCCTTGTGCAGGTTTAAGGTATTGCAGAAATGCTCCGGATCCATAAGAGCATTCTGCAATAATTTTCGTCTGCATTAAGGGATTATCTTGAAAACATATGTTAAAATTAATCAAATTAGACTTTTTACCTAAATTCAATTTGCTAACAAAGAGATTGAATTTATGAACTTGCCCAGTATATTTAAGGATAGAACTGTCATCTGTTTTGAAAGAAAGAGTTAAAAATACAATAAACCCATACGTAGTACTATATTTAATTTTAACGAATTAACGAACTTGGGTGTCATGCGACAGTCTGCATGCCTGGTTTTAATCCCAATCACGGTTTATAGCTGTGGTTTCCTCTTTAATTGCACGACGGTGGGTCAGGCCTCAGACTCTATGACGGCTCTGACGTAAAACTTTAATCAGTGGGTTGGTGCCTGATGCTTATCTGTAGCTGGACCCAACGTGGCTCAACTTGTGGTTTTCTTTAGCTCTGACTATCTGTGAGTCATGAGCCCTTTCCTTTGTTTCATTATAGTGTGTTAATTTGATTAGTGTGTTTCTCCATGATGATGCATTGCAATAGTTAGATAGCCTACATGCAAGCTGACCAATTTTGGTACTTCAACAATAGCAGAATCTAGGGCGGAGATTTGGTACCAGTAAAATGCATTTAAGCCCCCCCTCCCCCCCGGTGGCCAAGGCTGCTGTCCGGTCTAAGGTGGGGGTTCTGTTGTTGTTGACTTATTGATTATTGTTACTCCCATTTAGTCAGGGCCCTTAGGGACAAAAAATAGGTCCCGTGCGAATTGTGTGCCGATTTATGGTGACCTATATCAAAACCTTCAATGGAGTCTTGGTGGTCACCCATCTCAAATTCGCGTCTGAGGCTAGTTATGACGTCATAAATATGGCGACCATAATGAGAAACTGCTCGTTAGTAAAAGCTATGGTTTGTGTTAGTATGGTCATATTTATCCAACACGAACGCTTTTTTTAACATAATATCAATAATTTTAGTCATATGATGGTTACATCAATGCTTAACCTGACTTTGACAATGATTTTTTTCTCGATAACTGTATTTTGCATGCAAAATACCGTAGATTTCCTATAAATATCCAGCTTATCGGGCCACCTTTAGACTGATGGCTGAGAATGTTATTGCCCCCACTCGGGAATTTCGCAAACTTATCCTATCTAAAAGAAGATTTCAAGCTGCGTCTTTTAATAGATGTTTGCACTATGTTCGCCGGGGCGTTAGTCCTTGACACCCTGTTACATATGTTACCATATTAAATTTAGAAAAAAAAGAAAATTAAAAGTTTGAGCTACAGAAAGAAGGCTAATTACTTAAATTACTCGACATATGGTCTGCATATTGACTACTTTAGCTACATATAAATTCTTTTGGAGCAAAATTACAGCTTCCTGTGACGTTATGTGCGTTACTTTAATTAGAATACCCTTTAAACATGAAAATTGTGACCAATTTCATTTACTTTTTAGCTGATATGTGCATTTTCGAAAATGTTTTGATTATTTTGATTTTTTATACTAATGAAACTCGTTTGGGTTAGAGAAAATCCAAAGTTTGATTTTATACTTTAAATAAAGTGTCTTATACGAGCAATTATAAAAATAACTCAAAGGCTACACCCTAAGGAGCCGAATTTGGTACGCATCATTTAAGTAAAAATATATGAAAACATTTGCTGCTGTTGGATATCTTGCATTTTTGGGATTGTCTTGCTCATATATTATAAAGAATTATAGATTTTGCAGGTTAAACAACAAGATTGAATCACTTGTTAAAGGCTGTAACATATGTTACATGGCATAATAAATGAGCAAAGACATTGCCTTGATGTAAGAAATGATATTTCAGGAAAACATGAATATAATTCGCATGTTTTCCTAGCTAAATTCTCCAGCCTCTGGTGCCTAAATCTTAGGTATTGATGATTATTTAGCCCCTGTACCTTTGTTACAGATGTTAAAAATATTTGTTTTCAATAATTCTTAATATGAATAATTCTAAAATAAATACACATCCTAGAGGATTATAGGAAATAATCTTTTCACATGTAAACAGTACAATTTAGTAAATGTCCCTTTCTAATGTATATATTCTAAACCCATCATTATCCAAGTCATATACATGTACAATATCGATTATTATTTCTGCTTCTCTGGTAAAATAATTGTCCTCCTCATATCATAAAAACCTGAATAATCATCAAACAGGATTTTGACTGCAAGCTGAGTAATGACCTGCTCCATCCCAAACCCTTTTAGACATATTCTATCGTATGTACCGATTCAAGGTGCGTCGAATAGGAGATGTTTGCACACTGTAAGCATGGGTGTTAGCCTGTATCAGCTTGCTACATATGTTATTTTATCAATTTGAGAATAAGAAAATTGAAAGTATGAAGTACAGAAAGAAGACATTAAAACTAGCTAATCAATGAACATTCTAATAGTCTGCAAATTACTGGATGTCTTAACTACATATGACAGCTGTTTAACATTAATACGGCTACATGTTGTATTATGTGCGTTACATGAACTTAATTATAATTTAAAAGTGGTAATTTTGGCTATCGTCATTTAGTTTAACGACTGCTCTGAGTTGGTTTCAGACCGTTTTAGATTAGGTTTAACAAACATATACTCAATTGACGAATACAAAACCAAAGTTTGCTTTTCTATCTTAAATATTTTGTCTTATATGAGCTAATGCACAACCCTACCCTCAGTTTTGCAGAGGAGCAAATTTTGTTTTCGTCGCTTAAATAAAACACATATTAAACAATTGCAAAGTGTTGATATTTTACATTTTCTTAAACAGTCTTGCGCATATATCATCAAGTTTCTAAGATCAGGACACTTATTTAAGATGCCACAACCAGGGCTCTGATCGAATTACATGCACTTTCAGGTGCTGGTATTAACTAGTTCAATGTCAGGAAAGACCAAGAAATCATATTGGTAGGCATTACGCTATGCTGGAGACTCTATCCACGAAGCATTCTTTCACCTCGGCTCAGTGCCCTTAGAAAGCACTGTGGCGTATGCACTAGAGTAATATATTTGTAAATTGTCCTGACCTCTTGGCTCTCGTTTGTGATGCCTAACTAAGAGTTTGTTACTTTCCCATTGGTATCCTGGGTCAGGTGTGGTACTTGATTGTATCGATTCCTGATCTTTGCCGTCTTTCTTACTTTGCATTAGCCAGTCACCGATATTGTTCGACTCACTGCGTTGAGGTGGTGGATGTTTTGGAGAAAAGAAGCTGAATTGCCAGAATTACCACTTCCAAGAGCTGTGTTTCTCGAAGGTGTCAAACGTGCGCAGTATCAGTGAATCATTTGGAAAACCTCACCTGTCATTAATCCTGACAAATCAATGCCTGACAATTATGGTTAGAGGCCGGACTGAGATAAGTATTGTCCCGTTATGTTGACATTGCCCAATTGCGGATCAAGAGGGGGATAGGTTGTCCGGACATTCCCCCTGGAAAATAACAATTACTTATATGGGTTTCTATAGAAATTAGCATTTGGACCCCCCCTGGAAAAAGTTGGACACCCCCCCGCCCCCAGAAAATAATGGACCGTCTCTGGATCCTTTGTAAAGTATAAGTATAGTTTTCTCAGCAATAAAACCATTGGAACCCCTCTTTAAACTGTAAAATAAGCTGAGGACTAAATAAAACAAAAATTCCTGGATCCGCTCATGTTGCCTCCTGCCCCCGAAACCCCTCTGCAGCTGATAAAATGTGGTTGCAGCATGTCTGTATGAAAAACATCTCGGTGCAAGTACAAAGCAAACCATTTATATTGTACTTATTTGTGTTGCTGTTGAGCAGAAGAGGACTCATGTTAACTTTTGCCAGTGATCAATATGCTTATGACTTTTGAACAACTATTTTCATGTGGATTCAGATATTTCTTTAGCCGTATAAAAAAGAACGCCTTATTGTCCGATTTTGACCTTTGAAGATGATTCTACCTAGTAGCATGTGAAAGATAAATCAGATTGTAACAGTTTTCTATTGCCCGTGCTATCGAAGTACAATGGGTAACTTGTATAGGGGTTTTTCTTATTTCCATATCATGAACTATTAAGTAGACTCTTCTAACTTTTGATCATTCAGTGGTCAAAATCGGACTATAATGAGTTTGGTTGATAGTGTATGCAAATGAGTATTACAACTATCTTTTATTTGGGTGTAGGATAAGCAGCTACAGATAAACCAAAAGCTTTGAAGCGTGACTCTATTTACAATATTGATATGTTGTTCTAGAAAAAAGAGTTTCAGGCATTTATTTACATTTACTATAAAAGCTTTGACATGCACATATGCTCTAGCCGGACTGGCTCATTTTACGTATTCTGCATCAATCGTTTGAAATAGAAAGACCTAAAGGTCATTGGTCAGAGGTCGTGGTACATCCATATCCATATATATATATATATATATATATATATATATATATATATATATATATATATATATATATATATATATATATATATATATATATATATATATATATATATATATATATATATATATATATATATATATATATATATATATATATATATATATAAGCAAAAGAGATTATATTTACTCCGTTTATTATAAGAAACACTGTTGGTTTTTCATTCACTCCACTGTCTTTTTATTCGTAAATCGTGACGGCATTTACGTCCCACCCTCGAACTGACTTCACCCTATCTGAATATATTTTGTATGTTACGATTTAAAAGAGTTTGTTTGCATTCAGTCATGATAAGGCTACCAGTTCATTAAAGGAATATTTCCAAGCGTTTGAAATGGACAAAATGCATATATATGTTGTATTTACATATTATGCGTCATTTCAATGACGTCATCTTTTTGTTCCGATGCGTAGACATTAATTTTAATTATTTACGCCCTAAGATTAAATTTGGTGCATTTCGACTGAAATCGGCACACAAAATGCAAGAAAGTTCTGATCCCCATATACTACAATAGAAATACCGTTTAAATTGCACTGATACAATATACGCTATTTTGATGACGTCATAATGACGTCCAGACGTGAAACCCAGATGGGTGACCAGGTGATTTTCGTTAGTTATTCCCTAAAGTTTGATTTGGTATAGGTCACCATAAATCGGCATCAAATTAGCACGAGAGTCCCTATCGCCCCTGACTAATAGTGGGATTCTGTAATTGTTCTATGTTTTGTTGTACGTTTCTTTATGTCCCTTCTAGTTTTGCAATCATCTTGATGGGGAAAAGAGAGCTTGTCGCTTTGCTTAATTTGTCTTAATGGTGTCTCGTGATGGTTGAGTGGCTCTTCCTCGTGGTGCCATGGGGTTGTCTACAGTTTGTGATTGTGATACTTACTATGTTTTGTATGAAGTGGGTTAACCAGGGTGGGTAATATCGTGCCAACACTGCATTGCGAACACCCCGAAAGTCAATGTAAAAATCGCTTATATACCACCCATACCAACTTGAAGTATCTCGTAATGTGCAAGGTCTATACTAATGTATGTGGTATAAAATAGTTACACCATGGTTTGTATGCCTGTACGTGGAGATAATCCACAAGCTTTAGCAGTATAACTGTTACTTAATATTAGTTTATTGAGTGTATCGCATCTCAACTTAACAACAATGCAAACTAACCACTTTTTTGAATAGTAATTTCTCGAATATCAATGATTGAATGTATGCAAAAATGCACAAGAGATTCACATGGCAATATCTATTGACTCAATATACACACCAGAACAATATGTCAAAAGCAACTGCAGGTCTTTTCTAGTATTTCGTGCGTTAAATATAGATCTTTGAAAACACTTAAATTCGCATGTACATTGATAGAATTAACATAGAGCATGGTCAGTTTGTCTATTGAAGAACACACCAGAGCTGTTCAAAGATTTGAAACCTGTGGTTTCAATGTAAAACTTTCAAAAAGGGCAATAACTTCGGAAAAATCAAATATTATTTTGAAAATCTATTTCACCTTCAAGTTGATAATTTACCTAGCATACTTTATTAGTTGACTAAGTTTCAAGTCGCTAACTTAAATCTGACTTACAAATTTGCAATGTCCATTTTTTCAAAGGGCAATAACTAAAACTAAAATCATACGATTTAAAAGAAAGCCCCAGATAATTTACTTGCCATTGTCTATTAGATGATAGAGTTTTCAGCTTCTAGCTGTTATACTTTCAGACATATCACACTTACAAAATTGTTTAGGGATATTCTGTTTAAAGTGTTGTGCACTTATGGCATGCAGTACATTGTGGTTACCTTGTATACTGAACGTTTGGTTGATATCTAAAGTTGTTCGAGTGTATGTTAAGGGGTGTACACGTTAGCCCTTTTCTTTGTTAAAATATGCATTATAATTTCATTGAAAGTTGAAAAAGATATATCTTTGATAATAAAGATCGTGTCAAGTATTATTTGTTGTGCTTGCTTTAGTATTTTAAATTGCTTACGAAGACAAGTAAATATTGAATCAAATACAGTCTATTTTTGTGACATTTCAGTTTAGGGGGCTGTATGTTTAATCCATCATATTTTCAACAATTCTCGTTTAAGTTTACAAAATTAAAAGAGGAAAGCCAAGAAATAGTCTTATTGAATTTCTGAAATGCAAGTGGACCGTTGGCAATTTGGCCGGATGTATAAACCCACGTAGGATGAAATAGTCGTTTGGGCATCCATACAGTCTCTACGGAGCCACTCGACGGAGCCTGAGCTGCACATATTCGAAATATGCTCAAGAAATATATATCTATAGATATATGTTTATCAATATGAATAATATATAATTTATATAATTGATAAACATATACGATCCCAAGCTAAACCATATGCTCGAGAAAGGTATACATATTAACAAATATAACCGATATATGCTCGAGAAAGGTAAACGTTTAATGCCCAGGTCACACCACAGGAGCTTGAAGTTCGATCCTTAAATCACCCCTACAGCCACTAAAGCAAAAGCTCACAATGTCATTACATAGTAATGACCAGGAGTGAAACTAAATTCTAGGCACCTTTGAATCGCCGTTACCAGGAGTTTTTGGCGAAAACTGAACATCTAACCATAAAAACTATGTCAACAGGTCATGCGAGACATGGATAACTTTTTCTGACATATCACTGAGTAAAAATAATGAGCGTTTGAAAATAAGGAAAAAATAACAGTAGCCATTCCGGCTCCAGTATCCGGTTTGCCGCAGTGAATCCGAGCCTTTGTCACACTTGGAAAAAAATACATTTCAAAACTTACAAACTCTAGAACCAAAAAATGAAACGATTAGTTAAATTTGTTCAGAATATTAAATAAATCAAACCCTTACATTTTCTTATCACTAAAAGTTCTGTTTTTCATAAACTTTGCGGAAATTCAGAACTGAAACCGTTGTTTTTCAAAGATCTTGTGACGTTGACGTCACGCACGATTTGGCGTTCAAAACGTTAGGTCAAGCTATAGCGTCTTGGGCTTATTCCGTAGATGAAAATGTCATTGTCTCATTGTTTATGCCCTAACAAATAGGTTTCCCGGTACTATATCAACTTAAAGTATATTTGAGACATTGTTCTGTTTTGTCTTAATGTCGCCATCTTGATCATAAGGTAGAAGAAAAGTTATCGAACACTTTGACGTTGTCGTCGCAACATTCACTGCCGATTGACCGGAAACTGGAGCCGAAATGGCTACCGAGAGCTTAGTTTCACTGCTGGTCATTACTACGTAATGACAACGTGAGCTTTTGGTTTTGAGGCTATATAGGTGATATAAGGACCGAACTTCAAGCTCCTGTGGTCACACATTCACGGATCACCTCGCCGGTTCTACTACGGATTAAATCTCACGGATAACCCCGGAAATGCGAATTTCCGTAGCTCGATACGGATGCACTATATACGTATGATTAAGTACTACTACGTTTGATTACGGATGCAATACGGAAAGCTACGGACCAATACGGATTGCCACGAATGATGCCTGATTGTATCCGTGGCTAACCTGGCGTCCACTCCGTGAATGTGTGACCTATACGGGATAAGATAAACCTAGAGACATCAGAACATGCTTTCTTGGGAAAAACTGACTTTTCATATACCGTAGAAATACGCTGGCAAGGTGTTTGTATTGACGTTAGCCAAACAAAATACGGCATAATCCAAGAGAAAACATCTGATTACATGCCGAGAGTGAACACCAAACTTGTTAACTATAACCTAAATTTTGTCACTGGACCATTTTATCATTAGAAAAACACATAAGCATCATGGAAACCATTAAAACGTGGGATATCGAATTTTGACGTCAGAATTGAGTTTTTTTGACAATTGAAGATCTCAAGTTATAATTCTTGAACAAAACGTCATTGTAATGAATAAATCTCAAACAGAAAAGAAAGTTTACGCGTTCACGCAGCATTCAGAGTTGACGTTAATGACGTTAAGTCGTTTTAGAATTCTACAGAAACTTCGCCATTTGACCATTTCCTTGATCTGCAATCTATGCCAAGACTTTTTAAAACAATAAACCGATGGTTGATTCAAACTTTGTTTTTATTGACCCTGTTTAGCAGTTTAGGCTGGTTACGCGCATACCAAAATGATTACGTAATCGATAATTACGTTGAACCTGCTGTAATTTGACGGACACATACTGCTCCTATGGATAAATATCATTTGCACTAAAAACTTGCATCATATTGTATGCTTACAATGACTCGAAGTGTTTGTTGCGTTTCTTTATTCCTTAAGTATTCTTCTCTTTCAGCTGGCTTTCATGATGTTCAAGATGTAGCTGTAGACATATTGACAGGCAATATTATATTTGTCGGGGATAATATATTGTATAAGATGGTAATTGGTGGACGGGGTGTCGCGTTACACTCAGATTTTGCGCCAATCCAGTCTCTCGCAGTAGATCACACCAATCGGTAAGTTTGTCTTTATACGTGAATACTTGCAGGTTTATGGTATACTCAAAGGGGAGCATTCTGCAATACTTTAAACTGCAGCCTTCTTTAAGTGAAAGGGTGATTGTTGATGGGCATGGTTGTCATACAGCCCTACATTTTGGTGTCAAAGCTAAAGAAAATCAAGACAAAGTTCCTACGTTGTACTGGTTACCTAAACTCCATGAAAAACCCTATAAAGCAAGATTTATTGCAAATTCTAGTTCTTGTACAACAACAGAACTTTCTAAATTGTTAACCTCGTGTCTTACAGCTGTTAAAAACATGTTATCAAATATTGTGAAAAGGTATATGAGAGATCTGGTAAAAACCTATTTTGGTCGATTAAAAATTCAGGTGAAATTTTAGATAAACTTAAAGCTAGAGATTTCAATGCGACCAGTTTGTCTACTTATGATTTTTCTACTCTTTACACTACTTTACCTCATAATTTAATTAAAGATAAACTTATTGATCTTATTGAAAGTACCTTCCAGAGAGAAGGCTCTCCTTACCTTGCATGTAGTGACAGAAATGCATTTTTTACTTCAGAAAAACCTAAAAAATATCATGCATGGTCGTGTCAAAATGTATGCGATGCGCTGACCTTTTTGTTGGACAACATTTTTATTCGATTTGGCACCAAGCTCTATAGACAAGTTGTTGGGATTCCTATGGGCACTAATTGTGCTCCCCTGGTTGCAGATTTATTCCTGTTTTGTTATGAAAGGGACTTAATGATGTCTCTTTCTGATGATAAGCAGGCTGATGTTATTGATGCGTTTAACACTACTTCCAGATATTTGGACGATATTTTAAATATTAATAATGTTTATTTTGACAATATGGTTAGTCAAATATACCCTTCAGAGCTCCAACTTAATAAAGCCAATGCCTCTGATACCGAAGCCGCATTTTTAGACTTGCATTTGTCAATTTCTAATGATATTGTTTCTACCAAAATTTATGACAAACGTGACGACTTTGATTTTGAAATTGTCAATTTCCCATTTTTAGATGGTGATGTTCCTCGTTCTACATCCTATGGAGTCTATATCTCTCAACTCATTCGTTTTGCTAGAGCATCTAGCTATGTTGCTGACTTCAACACTCGCAATAATTGTTAACTCAGAAACTTCTTAAACAAGGCTATCGGTATCATAAACTTCGCAAAACATTTTCAAAATTTTATAGACGATACTATGATTTGATTTCTAAATTCCAAGTTGGACTTAAATCTCTCTTGCGCCAAGGACTTTCGGAACCTGATTTCTATGGTGACTTGGTGTATAAGTTGAAGAAGATTGTTGGCTCTAATAATTTTTCAGCGCAGTTCATTAAAATAATTTCCCATTATAAAAAGATTGGCTATAACATTAATGTATTTCAACAGACTGCATGCTTGGTAGTCAACCCAATCACGGTTGGCAACTTTGCTTTCCTCTTTAATTGCACGCCGGTGGGTCGGACTTCAGACTCTATGATGGTTCCGACTTAAAGACTTATCTATTGATGAGATGGTAGGGGCCTGATGCTTTGGCTGTTTGTCGTGCCCACCGGGGTTTACCTTTTGGATTTCTTTTGTTCCGGTATTCAGTTTAATTTACTGTTGAGTCCTTATCCTTGCTTTATCTCCTTGTTATATCTTGATTTATATGTTTTAGGAGATGATGCATTGATAAGTTAGGGGTCTTTCATGCAAACCAAATATCTATGTGTCTTGATCCACATCTGAATTAAGGGTGAGGTTGGCGCCGTTAAACCGGTTTAAGCCCTCCAGTAAAATATTTTACTGACCGTTCCAAGGCGGTACTTCTTTTGTGGATCTTTTATGTTTTTGTTCTGTCTTGTGTTTGCTATGTTTTGTGCGCGTCTGTTTATATGTGCTTTGTGGTCACCTGCTGGGAAAGGGCTGACCTCTTGGCTCTCGTTTGTGGTGTCTTCTGTGAGTTTGTCACTTTCCCATTGGTATCCTGGGTCAGGTGTGGTACTTGATTGTATCGATTCCTGATCTTTGCACCATTACTTACTTCATTAAGCTACCGTTTGTCATAAAGATCTTTGTTTTGTTTATTTTTGAGCGGCTGCTTAATACAGGTTTTACTCTATTTTTTTTTTATTTAGCTTCATTTGCAAAGTAGAAATCATTGTTTTGTTTTTATAAACTCACAAGTATATTTGTTCCATAAATATGGGACATAAATGATTATGCGGGCAAGCGCAACCTATCTGTTCCGCAATCGAATTGGCGTCGTCAACCTTTCCCCTTTTTTGTGGAACATAAAAAACCGCGCAGATTCGCGAACAAAACGGCCCGGCAGATAAGAGAAGGAATGGATTTTGAAATACTCTCAGAGACACTCTCAGTAGTATAGGGTTTGGGCTACTCTGGCTCACCCCCCTAGAGAAATTTTTTTCATGTCTCCAGGATACCCACTGAGGGGGGGTACAGGGGGACAGAAAAAGAGAAAAAAATAAAAAAGTGAAAAAATCTGAAAGTTGTAAAAATGTAAAAATGTAAAAAAGTGAAAAAATCTGAAAATGTAAAAAATGTAAAAAGTGAAAAAGTGTAATAATAAAAGTGAAAAAATCTGAATGTAAAAAAAACTCTCCGGGAGTACAGTATTTTTAGTTTCTCCCCACTTAAAAAAAACACCTACCAGAGTGACCTCGGAAAAATTGTAAAATGAAAAGTGAGCCAGTGGGTTTAGACTAATAAAAGTGGGTTTGGCCCCTAAACCGACCACCCCAAACCCACTTTCAGGCTAACCTGCCCGAAAAAAAAACCCAGCTAGGGGGAGACCCCTCGAAAAAAGATAAAAATGAAAAAATGAAAAAAGATCTAAAACTCAGTAATCTGTAATTCTTGTTCATAAAAACTACCTTTGATTTCTTCGCCTTTTAAATCATTTATTTTATAAGTAACAGGATTTGTATTTAAAACTTTTTCAATTACAAATATTTCTCTCGTCCAACGAGTAGTATAACCCTTTTCAAATTTACCTTTCTTTTTTGCTATTCTTACTCTATCTCCAACTTTGAATTTAGCCTTTTTAGTTTTTTCATCATTTTCTGGATATAAATTTTTATACACTGTTAATTCATTTTCTAATTTACTCGCTTCAACAGGTGTCATTTTAATAGAAGAATGTACTGTATTATTATAATTTTCAACTAATTTATCTAATATATCATAATATTTAGTAGTTTCATTTGCAGTAAAATATTTATACATATGTTGTTTCATAGTGCCTATCCACCGTTCTACTACACTAGATTTTTCTTCATTCTCAGTTGAATATAACTTTATATTATTATCTTTTAACAATTCTTTTACTTGTCGATTATAAAATTCAGATCCTTTATCTGACCAGATGAACATCGGTTTTCTTTCTTTAAATAATGTTTTAAACGCTTCACTTACTGTTACTCCTGTTTTATTTTTTAAAGGAATTAACCAACCATATTTACTAAAAACATCTATAACCGCTAATAAATATTTATAGTGTTTATTTTGTTTTGAATATTGTTGCATATCTGCCAAATCAACCGCCCATGTTTGATCTATTGAATGAACATAAACACGTCTTTTTGTAAAAGATTTTATAACTCTATGATGTAATTCATCTGCTAATTTATTTGTTATTTTTTCTCCATCGGATATAAATCTATTTTTGGTAGATCCACACTCAGAACATTTACCTTTTAACATTTGTCTATTATTAGTTGTTGTTACTTGCTTCACTGAATCATTTTCAGTATGATTTTTACAACGTAAACAATATATTTTTGGATGCTCCATTTTAATTATATTAAAAATTGTTTCTTAAAAATGACTGAAGGAAAAGTTTGTAATTATTGTTCAATAATTGAATCATATAATTCATTTAGAAAAGAAAAAACATGTTCTGACGGCTTTAGAGGAAAATGTAAAGATTGTGAAAGACCAATGAGACATTAACACTATATTAATGATAAAGAAAAATACAAACAAGCTTATCAAGAATTTCTACTAAGAAATCCAAATTATAAAAGTGAGTATAATTTAAAAAAATATCATAATTAAATTTTTATTCCAAGAAATGAACAGTAAAAAATCCAAAGTATTTAAAAATGTTATTACTGAAAGTATTATTGATGACATAGAAGAAGATAATATAACTAATTATATTAATAAATTAAAAGATAAAATTATAATACAATCATATCCCGTTAAAGTGAAGATAATAATTACTTCTGAATTTAATACCCCATTAGCATTTGATATAATAGAAAGTCATTACTCTCATCCTGTTGAAGTTATTCAATCAAATAATAATGTGGATGAATTTTATAATAAACTAAAAGATAAATTTGAAGCATGGATTGATGAGTTTCAAGAAAGAGGTTCTGGTTTTGTTTTTAGAAATAATAAAAGTGTAGAAGTAAAGACATATAAATATTATTATCAGAAAGCTTCATCTTATATACCTTTAAAGTAATATTATCAATGTTAAAAATACAAAAGATAACAAATGTTTCTTATGGTCTATATTAGCAAAACTATATCCTGCAGATAATAATAAAGAGAGAGTAACAAAATATAAACCTTATGAGAATGAAATTAATATGAATAATATTGAATATCCTGTGTTAATAAAGGATATCTCAAAAGTAGAAAAACAAAAAAGTCTAAATATAAATGTATTTGCATTAGAAGATCAAACAAATAAACAATCTTTATATCCAGTTTATATTTCGAATGTAAAAAGCGAAAATAGAGTTGATCTTTTATATGTAGAAGAAAACGAAAATACACATTATTGCTTAATTAAAGATCTAGATAGTTTTCTATGTGATAAAAATAAACATAAACAACATACATGTAGAAATTGCTTACAAAGATTTCGAAGACTAGAAACATTAGAAAAACATAAAGAGATATGTCAAGATCATAACTATTGTAAAGTTAATATGCCAAAGGAAGATAATATTCTTAAATTTAAAAACTATCATTTCAAAAATAGACTACCTTTTGTTATCTATTCAGATTTTGAATCAAATAATCTCTCTTTATTCACTTCCCTACCTGACCCAAATAAATCATATGTTAATCCAATAAGAAAACAAACAGTTAATAGTTATGGTATCTATGTTCAGTCTGACTATCCAGAAATTTATAAACCACAATACTTTTCTTATGTTGGTGATGATGCAGCAAAGAAATATGTAGAAAAAATAATAAAATTTTTTAAGAAAATAAATTATAATATTCGTCTTAATGAAAAGAAAGAACCAATTTTAACTGAACAACAAGAAAAAGAATTTCAAGAGTCAACAGAATGTTATATATGTGGAAAGGAATTTGATTCAGAAAACAAAGTAAGAGAACATAATCATCTTTCTGGTAACTACAGAGGAGCGGCTTGTCAATCATGTAATACAAAAGAAGGTAAAACAACAAAGCTAATACCCGTTTTCTTTCATAATGGCTCAAACTATGATTTCCACTTTTTAATAGAGGAGCTAATGAAATATGAAGATGATTATAACCAAGTAAAACTTCTATCCAAAAATTCAGAAAATTATATTTCTATAGATTATGGTTCATATTATAAAAAACTAAGATTTCTAGATTCATATAGGTTTACGTTAAAAAGTTTATCAGATATTGCAAAATCAACAGATGATTTTCCTATTTTAAAACAAGAATTTAATGATAATATTTCTTTACTAAAACAAAAAGGCTTTTATCCTTATGAATATATAGATTCAATAGAAAGATTGAAAGAAAAACAGTTACCTCCTATAGATAAATTTTATTCTACTCTAACAAAAAAAACAATGACAGATGAAGAATATGAACATGCACAAAAAGTATGGAAAGTTTTCGAGTGTGAATCGCTTTTAGATTATCACAATCTTTATTTAAAAACAGATGTTTTAATTTTACCAGATGTCTTTGAACAGTTTAGAGACTTCTTTTTGAAACACCATCAAACAGATCCATGTTATTGTTATTCTGCACCAGGATTAACTTGGCAATGTGGATTAAAATATACAAGAGTGCAATTAGAACTATTAACAAACTATGAAATGTTATTAATGATAGAAAATTGTATTAGAGGTGGTTTTTCTGGCGTTCTTGGTCCTAGACATGTAAAAGCATTTAATAAATATACACCCAATTATAATGGTAATGGAAATAGAGTATTAGATGAAAATGAAATGAAAGAATGTTTAGAAGCATTAAAAAATGGTAAAAATTTAAATGATTATCTTACAGAAAATTATTTATTATATCTTGATGCAAATAATTTATATGGTTGGTCAATGTCACAGAAACTACCAACTAAAGATTTCAAATGGGAAAGTAATCCAGACTATTATTTACATATTCCAAAAGAAAGGGGTTGTATAATAGAATGTGATTTAGAATATCCTAATAATTGCAAGTTTAAAACAATGAAATATCCATTAGCTCCTGAGAAAATGAAAATAAATGAAAATGATTTATCAGATTATCAGAAAAACTTATTAGGAGATAAGCCATTAGGTAAAGAAGAAAAAATATTATTAACATTTTATGATAAAAAGAAATATGTTATTCATTATAGTATTCTAAAAGAATATATTAAACTTGGAATGAAAGTAAATAAAGTTCACAGAACTATATCATTTGAAGAAAGTGATTGGTTAAAGACGTATATTAATTTTAATACTGAACAAAGGAAAAATTCTAAATCTAATTTTGAAAAAGACCTCTGGAAATAAATGAATAACAGTTTCTATGGAAAACATTAGAAAACATAAGGGGAAGAAGTGAAATTAAATTAACAACAAGTAAAGAAGAAGCAAAGAAATACATAAACAAACCTAATTTTAAAGATTCAATAATTTTTAATGAAAACTTTGTTGCAATTGTAAATAATGTTACTTCTGTTAAATTTAATAAACCTATTTATTTAGGACAAGCTATATTAGATTATAGCAAGTTATTAATGTATCAATTTTATTATAATATAGTTAATGAATTATGGCCAAAAAATGAAATAATTGCTAGCGATACGGATGCTTTGATAATGAATATATTCACAGAGGATATTTATGAAGATATGAAACAAATACAAAATGAACTAGATACATCAGACTATCCAGAAAATCATAATTTTGATTCAGAAGAAAATAAAAAGAAAATAGGAAAGTTTAGAGATGAATTACAAGGTAAAATTATGAATGAAATAGTTTTTCTGAGAAGTAAAGCATATTCTTTTACATTAACTGATCTTAGTGAAGAAAAAAAATTAAAAGGTATTGGTAAAACAACAATTAAAAAAGATATAAAATTTAATGATTATAAAAATTGTTTATTCAACAATGAAACAAAAATGAATAAGATGTACACATTAAATTCTGACAAACATAATATGTTTATAAATGAAATAAATAAAGTTTCTTTATCTTCTTTTGATGATAAAAGATATATATGTGATAATGGAATAGATACACAACCTTATGGTATTAATTCTTTGTATTTTATTTAATTTAAATTCCATGCAACAAATCCAGTTAATGCCATACCACCAACAACAAATGCAATCTCTCTATTTTTCTGGTCTTCTGATGGAGAATAAAAAATCACTTAATGTAGGCCTCGGAGGTAATACCTGTAAATCTTTACCTGTAATATAATAATATTGTTTCATTGCTTGGTCAACATCATCAAATTTCTGAACTGCATGATGTTCTTTTTGTAATTGTTCATTAATAAAATCCAATCTTTGTGTTCTTTCTTTACTCCATTTTGCTTGTGCTGCTTCTAATTGTTCCATTGCCTTATCATGTCTTTTTCTCTCTTCATCTGCATTACTACCCATATGCGAAAACAAATAATTACTACCCGAAAAGGCTAACGCATTCACTACTGCTCCACCAAGCATCATCACCACTGCACTTGCCATTTTTTATGAATAAAATAAAATAATTACTTCATAATATCAGCAGGAATAATACCTTGTTTAATCAACATATCTTTAGTTGCCATTGCAAGTAATATATCAATAGATAACATACCAATATCTGCCATATTAAAATCTACTTTTGGTGGTGGTCTTTTCAATAGTTTTCTTCCTAATTCTGCATATCCAACCGTTAATAGTGTTTCCACTCCAGCATGATATAACATGTTTACTATTTGTTTTCCATCAATTTGTGTTGTCATTTTTATAAGAATTTTTTTTGATTACTAAAACTCAAATGGATCGATTTCTTTTTGTCGTATTGTAGGTGCAGGTTTTTGCACTACAGGTGCAACTTGTTTAGACTTATACATATATAATCCCAATCCAACAACCCCAATTAGACATAAAGGTATATAATTTTTGTATATATTTACACGTTGAACTTCTTTAACTTCATCATCATCTTTTGTTATAGATTTTAATTGTATGTTTTCTCTTTTCATTGCTTCCATTTCTTTTCTTTTTAATTCAGCTTTCATTTTTTATGCTTCTGCACCTTTCTTACCTGCAGATACCCTTTTTGGGTTTTTCGTTTTATCAAGGGCATGGGTATATTCCTTTTTTGTGACTTTGTCATCAAGGGAAGCTCTCATTTCACTCGTCATTTTTTATGTCTTTTTTAGTGAAATCAATATGTCTCGCTGTTGTTAACATTGCAGTAAAAGGAGCAAGATACATTCCATATCTATAATACAATTCACAACAAGTACTTGTTAAAGCATGATTGATAAAAGGGTCTTCCTCTAAATCTTGTATTAATTTAGGTGGATTAACAACATTGAAATACTTTGACACACCCATAACATATAAGTTAATAAAAGAATTACCTATTGTCTTAGTCATACTTGCTCCTAGTCTTGCTTCATATCTACAATACAGTTTTTTTATTTGTTCTGGTGTCATTGTATCAATGTCTGACATTTGTAAGTCTTTACCAAGATATTGTTTACTTCCTCCACCAGCAACAATGGCTGATAGTCTTTCACGTTTAATGTCTTCATGGTCATCTTTTTGTTCTGGTAACTCA
Organism: Loripinus fragilis; assembly: GCA_964019695.1. NCBI lineage: Eukaryota > Metazoa > Mollusca > Bivalvia > Lucinida > Lucinidae > Loripinus > Loripinus fragilis. The sequence continues at coordinate 82,123,917 of OZ026525.1, forward strand.
ACATCTTGTAATAATTCTTAAGCGTTCATTTTATATAGTTTATTTTTTAATCTTAAATAATTATATACCACATATCCAACTATTGATAAGACTGCAGTGTTTGTTATAATTGTTAGTGTTTCAAGAAGCATTGCTTTATATTATTGCTAATTTTTGTTATATTGCTTTAGCATTACTTATTTTTTTTGTTATATTACTAAAGCATTACTTATTTTTGCTAGATTACTTAAGCATTACTGAAGCATTACTAAAACATTACTTAATCAACCACCCAATAATCAGTAGATTGGTCGGTTTTCAAAATTAATTTACGATGTTTCTTTTTTTTTTAGTTCTTCCTTTATTCTTTGTCGTTCTTCCAATGTGGGAATAACATCATTCTCTCTCAAACAATTTTCAAAACTATCTCTATCTTTTGTGTAGAACATACATAACCATTTTGTTTGTTCTCTTAAATCTTTCAAAACTGAATTGTATCTTTGCGATAGAACCCATTCTGATTGTTCTGCGTGTCTGCCTGAAAACGCAAGTTCAGACAACATGTCTTTTTTCTTTGTTAGTTCTTTTGTTGCACTGCAATCATCAATGATGTACAGGGTTGTGGAACCGGCATATTTATTAAAGAACATTCTTAGTAGTTCTTGCAGTTTTTCTTCACCATTGATTAGTTGGTTTACGATTATAATATTTTTTGTTTTTGGTTTTCTAACATCACCAATCCACTCACGATTTTTGTATGCCTTGTTCCATCGAATGGTTGGGCAAAGTATAACAATATGACTAAATACACCCCTATATCTGCCTTCAAATAAGTCTTAAACAAATTCAGTCTTTTCGCAGCCAGTTTGGCCACAAATAATTGCACAGTGTGGATATTTAGGTAGTTCCATTTTTTATTGATTAATAATTGACTTCTTTAAATCTACCATCTTCAAAATTAATTTGTGCATCTTGTATAACAAACAGATAAACATTTATTGGCTCATCTGCTCCTGCTTCTTTTGTTATTTGTATTGTGGTACCTTCTGATGCATTTTCAATTCTTCTTCCCAAACCGTGTAGTGAGTTATCATCCGTTGAACGTAAATCTAACCATAATGCATAATTGTTCGTTAGATATTTTTCTAATGTTGTATCAGTGAAATATAAATCTTTTACAATCATATTTGTTTCTTTATTTTGTTTTGAATTCAAAGCGAAGAATTTATTTATCTCATCCCACTGTTGATATGCTTTCATTCCTTGACTGTATAGTTGATTCAGGACTCCTTCTATTGTAATTTCTACTTTTGTTATTTCAGGATTGTAATAGTATTCCGTGCTGATCCTATCTGGATCTTCAAACAGCATCAGAATTCCTTTCATGCTTCTTGCAGAAACATTTAGATTGATATTCCATAGTGTATCAGATTTATTTTTAGGTATTTTTCTGTGTCTTAGTATTCTGTCATACAAAATAACCATTTTACCATCAACTTGTTGTCTTATTTGTCTCGCTAATTCAGTATCAGAAACAATATCAAATTCTAAACAAATATTTTTTATTATATAAGAAGAAGTAGGATCAGTAGATCTAATTACTTTATTATAATCATTAAATGTAATCTATCTCCTAATCCAGCTGGATAAAACGGCATATGGGTTTCTAATAATTCAAAATCAAGCGGGATGCAAAACCTGTTTCCATATGCTTTTGCAATGGCTTGATCTTCTTTATCTGATGTTGCGTTTCCTACACCCACTCTATGTTTCAACATGTTTGTTTTGCCAATGCCTTGGTATGCCATATTTACACGTTCTGTAGGAGTCTTCCATAAATCAATATAACAATGATAGATGTCACTATCATCAATGGACATAACTTCATTTCTGCTTATTCTAATTGTTGTTTTCTTAATTATTGCTCTTCCTATGTTTGGAAATATAGTTGCATTTACATCTTTAGAGGTTAGTTCAATTTCAAATGCTAATCTGACTATTCCGGGAACAATAACATCATTACTACTTAGATTAGGAAATCTCACTAACAATTGTTGATTTTGGTCGATAGTTGATGGATTATTGGTTATCACTACACTTTGACGGATACCTCTCACACCTCGTGGTTCTCTTATTTTTCTGTAAGGGTTTAATTTATTTCCATAGGTCGACATTTTTTTAAAGATATTTTTAATAAATAAAAATGACTGAATATGAAAATCTAACTTTTGATGAGGATAAGGAATTGGATGAACTGCTTGCAGATGAGGATGATGAATTTCGATAGAACTATACAAAACCAAAGTGTTCATATTGAGGATATCGGTGATGATGTTGATACAAGAACAAAATTAATAGTAGAACAGAAACAATATGTTGTTAAAGAATATTACAAGTTGATAAAGGAAAAGTATGGGTTAGACCCAGTACATATTGATTATTCAAACTTTGAACTCGGTCCTGATATTAAAACACTATTTTTAAAGGTTGGAGGTAAAGAGATTCAAATTACTGCCAAAAAAGGTGGTCGTTTTATAAACTTGGATTCTTTGGCGAGTAGAATTGGTAGTGGTGGAACAAATGCGATTAGAGACTTATTAAGCTTACCTACTTTTAGATCTGCAAATAAACCATTAAGAGCACAAGCTGTTGCACGTTTACAAAATGTAGAAAATAACCTGCCCGATGTTGATAATGTGGAAATGACTGATTTACTTAATGCAGCTGAAACTGCTGTGAAAGAATTAGAAACGTCATTTATTGATGAACAATGGACGCAAACAGATATGACAAAAAGGGAAATGGATGGTATTTTAAAAGCAATGACAAGTGTTAAAGAAGAGATTGCAAATGAATTGGCTAAATTGAATGAAACAAATAAAGACTTAGCAAAAGAAAAAGGTAAATTAGAACAAGCAAAAGCAAACAAAGATGAATTTCAAATAGAGAGGATAAGTAGTCGAATAAGAGATTTAGAGTCTAAGAGAAGTGCAAGATTAGAAGTAATTAATGTTAATAGAGATAAATTACGTAGTCAGGTAAATAGAATAAAGGAAACAATTAACAAGGTATTAAAAGGAGACACTACATTAGGCAAGAGAATTAGAACGTTATTCAGAGAACAAGGAATTACAATTGTTAGTGTTTTAACTGCTTTTGGAATGATTATTGGTGTTATTGTTGAGGCTATTATTCCTACTACTGGTGGTGGGTCTACAACACCTAAACCTCCACCAAAAGATGGTGTAAAAAACTGGATAGAAAAACAATTAAGTAATCTTGGTAAACTATTAGCCAATCTGGCAGGAAAAGCAGCAGCAGCGCTACCGGGTATTATTGGTTCCATTGTGTCTTGGCTGTTGTCTACTACTGGAAAAGTGATTAACTGGTTTGGCGAACATCTCTGGGCGTTGGTTGTCTTTGTTATGGGGTTATTGTATGCAGCTGCAAGAGAGTATATTAGTAAATCCCATAGATAGTTAGTGCAACAATACCTATTACTATACTTCCTACTATTAATGCTGTTTTGTTGTCTTCGTGTTGTATTGCTTCTTTTGTGGGTTGATTCTTTGTTTGAACAGTTTCATGTTTAACAGGTTCTGGTAGAGATTTCTTTGTCGGTGTGCCTTGTATCGTTGCAGGTTGTGTAGTAGGTGCAACAGGTTTAACATTTACATCACTATTGAAACCAAGTGTTTGATTTTCTGTTGCAATTACAATTTTATTATTATATCCAGCGATAGTGCCAATTTGTAATATCATATCACTGGGAGACATATAGAGACCAAGTCCATATGTGTAATCAACTTTACTTCTTGCGTATTTCAATACATTTTGATATTTTGATATTTGAGTAGGCAAATCGATTGGACTGTTAATTGCATCTTGAACATTTGCTAAGAATTGTTTTTGTGCATCAAATCCTGTGCCTATTTTTAGTATTTCTACACGTGTTTGAGATTGTGCTCCTAATAGTGCCCATACAAACATTCTAATACTTTCGTTAATTCGTTCAATACCTGTTCTTGTGAAGCCTTCTGATTTGTTAAGAATAAACGTCGTCCAGGCTCCTGAGATATCACGGTTATGACGCATGGCATCCTTCGGGTGAAAGAATGGGCCTTGCGCTGCATGAGCCTGTCTATATGCCCCAGATGGGGTCATGAAGGTACTCCAAGCACCGAGGCCTTGATTCCCATGGTCCACCTTCTGTCGCCAGTCTTGTTCCGGGGGAACAGAGAATTCATTTCACAACTTTTGGTAGGTTGCTTTGTCGTATGGGTTTTTGTAATAACAAAATGATGCATCTGTTGGTAAAGGTGTTTTAAGTTCTTTCAAAATACGAGCAATACAATAATAAACATGAAATGTATATAACGTTTTAGTTAGTCCTGAAGTGTTTTGCAAATGGTCTTGATAACTTGCTCCGCATCCTGCAGTGGCACACCAAACAGCAAAATTCAATTGGCACTGCCACCAGTCAAATGACGAATAAAGCCATGTATTCCACGGTTCATTGGTGTGTAATGTTGGATTTTGATAGTTTTGAAATAAGTCAGGAAACGTTACTGAAAAATGGTCATCTTTGTTAACATAAATTGTTTGTTTTACAAGTTCAATATTCTTTTCGGTATATTTAGTATTGGGGCTATATGATGCATTGGGATTGTACTTGAATTCTTTAGGTATCATTTTTATTATAAAAAATGTATCATACAATTGCCTACATAAACAACACGAATGTTCATTTCCTATAAATAGGGGGTGGGTCATTAATTATTGTAACTTTATTAAATAAAATCAAGCATTTCCTATTTTTTTTATCTCGGTTAAAGCCTGGGCCTTGCCTTCTTCAATAAGTTTTTTTCTTTCCGTCTCACTTAATCCTGTTTGTTTTGAATGTGTGCTATCTTTCAGTTTATAATATTTATCTAATTCATCTAAAATCAATTTAAATCATTTTCAGATATCTGTCCATCTGACAAAGCCTTAGAAATCAAGTCTTTTATACTATTTAACTTACTTTCAGCAATAGTTTTAATCTCATAATGTTTTTGTGTTTTTGCATGTAATCTACGTCTAACAAGTTTAACACAAACCCCTAAACTTCCACACACAACAGCAGCAATTTCCAACGGCAACATAATTGGAACAGTTAAACCAACACCAGCAAAAATAACAGCCGTTGATATTAAACCAGTATCAACACTATCAGTAATATTAATTCCGCCTTTATATTTCTTATATAATTTTTTGCGAGTATCTCTCTCATTAATTAACGTTTTCTCAATCTCTGATATCTTCTGTAATCTATAATTTTGTCTGTCTTCATTAGACAAGTCTGGATATAAATTTGGCGCCGAAGGTTGTTTCATTTTTATATATATTTTTTGAATTCAGAGGCAACAGTATTGAATTTGTTTTCTATCTCTGATATTTTCTGCAAGTGGTAATTTTGCCCAACTGATGTAAATCTCGCTCATCATTATTCGGTAATCGGCTGTATCATTTAATGTTATAGCTTTATTTTTTTCCAATTTATTAATTCTTTCAAGAATATCTTCAATAATACTTATCCTTGCTGTAATATATCTTTTGTTAACCGCATCACCAGGATCAACCTGATCTCCGAGTCCTTTTATTTTGTGACCAGACATTTCCAACCTGCCGTCCATTACATTATCACTTTTACGTAATAAAACCTCGCCATGCAAATACTTACCAAAATCACTTAAGGCCTTGGCTGTTACAACATCCCCATTATACGCAGAATTTTTATTTGGATTTCGGGGATAAGCTACATTAATTATCCGTTTTCCATCCATATTTAGAGTCGCGTTACTCAAAATGTCTTTATCTACCACCCACCCACGCCTTACACCGAAAATGCTCATTTTATACGAATAATTATATAATTTCTAACACACAATTAATTGGCAATCCATTGTTGTTTATTTTCTGACCATTCTTATCACAAACGCTCATACTAAATTCTGAAATATCACCATGTGCCAATTGTTTGTATTCTGGATTACTAAAATGCGTATGAACAATATCACCAAACGATTTATTCTCAACAGAAACAACAGCAAGGATATTACAAGGAGCACCATCAAAGAAATTGTAAGCACTATTTATCTGCTCAAGATGAAGATATAGTTGTTTATAAGGCGCAAAATTTAACGGTATTTCCCCCTCATATGTTTGATTTGCGTTTAATCGTCTCTTATTTCTGAGGCCTAGCATTTCCTTTAATCCTTTGCTTATTTTTAAATCAACGGGTGTTGTCAAAAGCACTATGCCGTTTGTTTCATTTACAGATAATGTAATATTATTACTTTGAAATATATCTGCTATTTGTTGGAAACTGTAAAGTCCTGAAGCTAAACGTATTGGCCTATCTGTTTCTTTTTGGATATATTCATCAATCAAATTATACCAACCAATAGTATAAGTAAAACTCTTCAACCCGATTCTCTTGGTACCATATTTGTTATCTATATATTGTTGCAAGTTTATTGTCTTATTAATATTAGAAATTGTATGATACATTTTTAATAAATAAAAAATGATACCTATTTAAATTCTTCAAAATTTTGGGTGGTGGGTTTAGGGGCCAAACCCACTTTTATTAGTCTAAACCCACTGGCTCACTTTTCATTTTACAATTTTTCTGAGGTCACTCTGGTAGGTGTTTTTTTTATGTGGGGAGAAGCTAAAAATACTGTACTTACCAAAATCACTTAAGGCCTTGGCTGTTACAACATCCCCATTATACGCAGAATTTTTATTTGGATTTCGGGGATAAGCTACATTAATTATCCGTTTTCCATCCATATTTAGAGTCGCGTTACTCAAAATGTCTTTATCTACCACCCACCCACGCCTTACACCGAAAATGCTCATTTTATACGAATAATTATATAATTTCTAACACACAATTAATTGGCAATCCATTGTTGTTTATTTTCTGACCATTCTTATCACAAACGCTCATACTAAATTCTGAAATATCACCATGTGCCAATTGTTTGTATTCTGGATTACTAAAATGCGTATGAACAATATCACCAAACGATTTATTCTCAACAGAAACAACAGCAAGGATATTACAAGGAGCACCATCAAAGAAATTGTAAGCACTATTTATCTGCTCAAGATGAAGATATAGTTGTTTATAAGGCGCAAAATTTAACGGTATTTCCCCCTCATATGTTTGATTTGCGTTTAATCGTCTCTTATTTCTGAGGCCTAGCATTTCCTTTAATCCTTTGCTTATTTTTAAATCAACGGGTGTTGTCAAAAGCACTATGCCGTTTGTTTCATTTACAGATAATGTAATATTATTACTTTGAAATATATCTGCTATTTGTTGGAAACTGTAAAGTCCTGAAGCTAAACGTATTGGCCTATCTGTTTCTTTTTGGATATATTCATCAATCAAATTATACCAACCAATAGTATAAGTAAAACTCTTCAACCCGATTCTCTTGGTACCATATTTGTTATCTATATATTGTTGCAAGTTTATTGTCTTATTAATATTAGAAATTGTATGATACATTTTTAATAAATAAAAAATGATACCTATTTAAATTCTTCAAAATTTTGGGTGGTGGGTTTAGGGGCCAAACCCACTTTTATTAGTCTAAACCCACTGGCTCACTTTTCATTTTACAATTTTTCTGAGGTCACTCTGGTAGGTGTTTTTTTTATGTGGGGAGAAGCTAAAAATACTGTACTTACCAAAATCACTTAAGGCCTTGGCTGTTACAACATCCCCATTATACGCAGAATTTTTATTTGGATTTCGGGGATAAGCTACATTAATTATCCGTTTTCCATCCATATTTAGAGTCGCGTTACTCAAAATGTCTTTATCTACCACCCACCCACGCCTTACACCGAAAATGCTCATTTTATACGAATAATTATATAATTTCTAACACACAATTAATTGGCAATCCATTGTTGTTTATTTTCTGACCATTCTTATCACAAACGCTCATACTAAATTCTGAAATATCACCATGTGCCAATTGTTTGTATTCTGGATTACTAAAATGCGTATGAACAATATCACCAAACGATTTATTCTCAACAGAAACAACAGCAAGGATATTACAAGGAGCACCATCAAAGAAATTGTAAGCACTATTTATCTGCTCAAGATGAAGATATAGTTGTTTATAAGGCGCAAAATTTAACGGTATTTCCCCCTCATATGTTTGATTTGCGTTTAATCGTCTCTTATTTCTGAGGCCTAGCATTTCCTTTAATCCTTTGCTTATTTTTAAATCAACGGGTGTTGTCAAAAGCACTATGCCGTTTGTTTCATTTACAGATAATGTAATATTATTACTTTGAAATATATCTGCTATTTGTTGGAAACTGTAAAGTCCTGAAGCTAAACGTATTGGCCTATCTGTTTCTTTTTGGATATATTCATCAATCAAATTATACCAACCAATAGTATAAGTAAAACTCTTCAACCCGATTCTCTTGGTACCATATTTGTTATCTATATATTGTTGCAAGTTTATTGTCTTATTAATATTAGAAATTGTATGATACATTTTTAATAAATAAAAAATGATACCTATTTAAATTCTTCAAAATTTTGGGTGGTGGGTTTAGGGGCCAAACCCACTTTTATTAGTCTAAACCCACTGGCTCACTTTTCATTTTACAATTTTTCTGAGGTCACTCTGGTAGGTGTTTTTTTATGTGGGGAGAAGCTAAAAATACTGTACTCCCGGAGAGTTTTTTTTACATTCAGATTTTTTCACTTTTTTTTATTTTTACACTTTTTTACATTTTTTACATTTTCAGATTTTTGCACTTTTTTACATTTTTACATTTTTACAACTTTCAGATTTTTTCACTTTTTTTATTTTTTTCTCTTTTTCTCTCCCCCTGTACCCCCCCTCAGTGGGTATCCTGGAGACATGAAAAAAATTTCTCTAGGGGGGGATAGCCAGAGTAGCCCAAACCCTATACTACTACTCTCACAGATGGAAATACCTGAAAGCTGAAAAGGATCTATCAACTCGTGGTCTTGATTGACTCAAAGCACTGGACCTATTTCTATCTGGAATTTGGGATGCCAATACCTCAGCTATATGATCTGGTCAGTATAGATACATGCATTTATAATATTAAAGATACTACAGCATATTTTTTAATTTTTTTTGCTTTATGTCTCAGTCAACAAATTGTGAGTTGTACCGGAACGATTTCCTGTCTTCCTGGGTTCGATTAGTACTAAGCAGCGGTTAAATATTATGGCTTCATGCTACCACAAGTTGTGATATATACGTGGCTTATGCTGCTGTCCGTTCTAAGGCAATGGTTTAGTTATAGTAAGTATACTGTTTGCTGTTGCTCACAATATGTTTTGGGTTTTGGTTTTGACAATGAATTAATAATATAGGTCTGTATACCCTTATTAGTTTTGCAATCATCTCGCTTAGAAGAAGAGAGAGTGTTGCTTCCTTTACTTGCACTCTTTCCTTCTTACATGCTCGTCTTTGTGTGTGATCTGGTATCTCTTATTCACTGTTATAAGGTCGGTCTGTGAACTGTATTTATCGAATTTCTTGGTCATGCTCACGCATTTTTTAGCCAGCATCACATCTTAGCCCATCTCAGTTTCCACGTCTGCTGTCCGTTCTCAGGCGAATCTTATAATGTTGTTAAAATTGATTGGACTAATGCTTCTTGTAGGATGAGTATTGTGCTTAGTTCTGATTTTTTGATGTAGTGTTTTTCTGAGTTGTCAATTAATTTATGGAAGAATAGGGAGCTGATTGCTTTAAGCATTGTGTGTTTCATTTAAATGTATATGGCACTTATTTATCCATTACCTCAAATACTAACTGCATTGTTGTACGTTGACCTGATACACGTTGTCTATCTCATTGCACGTGCCTTTATCAGGTCATCATGACGTTGTACTGTCAATGACGTTGAATCAATACGAAAATCAATAATTACGTCGAGCTCGCTAGTTTGAAGAAAACTGATAAATAGAATACAAGGCTCGGGTGTTTTGATAGCAAGTTTAGCAAGCTGGGCTTCGAGAACACGTTGAATCGCTCGGCAATTCTTGCGATTCAAAAGCATTCTGGAAGCATTGCCTGTTTAACTTGATATCAAAAGACCCAATCGCCTAGCATTCTCTATATATCAGCCTATTTTATTGTAAAATCTACCATTTGAGTCAGTATATTGATCTGTTGTATATAAAAGTGGCATTTTCTGGCCAAATTTCCTTGTTTAGCAGGGTCTTTTTATCTGTAGAGATTTAATCAATGTATGTTAATGTCACACCTTAGGAACACCAAGAAGCAGTGAATACATAAATCAATATGTTTCAAGTTGTTAGGTAAATATTGCTTTGGAGTATATAAATTCAAACAAAACAAAAGAAAACAAGTGAAAAAATACCAGAAATATCATAGTCAGCGAACATAGCATAGCAGAAAAAATAATGTCTTAAATATGAAGCACTTGACTTTCCATTTACAAGTCTTTGTTATAGCAATACACTTATCTTGGAGTTTTGTTTCAGAATTCTCTGGTCAATGGAAGTATCATAAGTTAAGCTGGCATAGTCTTGCTTGGGATACAAGAAAAAAATGTATTCAATTATCACTATGCGATCTGGCAGTTATCAGGCAGCTGGACGTAGAAAAAATCTTTGTATTGACCACAAAATAGATGCGGTAAGAATAACAAGGTAAGAAAACGACAAAGATCAGGAAAACCTGTGTAAAACGGCCACTCAAAATAGACAAAACGAAGACCTTAATGACAAATGGTAGCTTAATGAAGTTCGAAAGTATTGCAGAATGCTCGCATTCTGCAATACTTTTGACCTGCCCTAAGCGATAATTGGTCTTGAAAACCAATTTTCGGTCTTATTGAGAGTGGCCGTTTACCACAGGTTTTACTGAATTGTCTCATAATGGAATCCTTTGGAAACACCAAGAACCTAATATGAAACATATACTGACGGACTTTAAAAACGCAACACTTGGATAACAGTTTTAATTTATGTCTCGAAAAAGATGGCACACAATAATTTGGATTGTATAATAAAGAGCATTCATTTGTGAGTAAAACGTGGAAAACTTGTCCAACTAAGATAAATTTAATGCATTAAAATGTAAACTTTTTGAGACAGGGGTCAACTGTTTCATGTGACCAAATGTTTTGAATGAAATATTCCCTACTTCTTTAAATCAAGAAACACTAGAAGCATCAAATTTGTATCATGGACTTTGTTAGTCATCGAAGAATCACACTCATATTGATTGGCATGTCTGCGATACAGCTTATTTGCGTGTATGACGTTTATCAGTGTGTACCCTGTCATTCAATAGCTTACAATCTCGTCTACTTAAGAAATGTTCAAATGGCTGAAGTCATACAGAGCAAATAACGTCGTCCAGTTTAGTTGTACAATTAAAACTAAAATGTTTGCTGAAGAAGCCAGCTCATGACGACATTATCGAAGCAAAGGAAGTTTACATTCAACAGTCTTTTGGAAGATATAAGGGGAAGTTAGTGTTGCGTAATTAAAGTCCGTCAGTATACAAGACATACCTATAAGTTTACATTTACAGTTAGCTCACCTGAGTCTTATGAGCTCTAGTGATCCTCTGTTGTCAGGAGTCCGTCTTCCATCCGTCGTCCGCCTTGCGTCAGTCAATAATCATCTTCGAGCGCTGTTCAAGAGTTTCAACTTCATGCAGAATTCTGGCTGCCATGAAAATGAAAGGACAAAATTTAAAAATCTTCTTTTCAAAAGCTAACGGCCCTATTTATAAGACAATTTAGCACAAATGGTCCTTACGCGACCTTCTACAAAATGCTGTCCAATTTATTTAGCCTATAAAACATTGCCAGATCAGGTTTACCTATGGATATATAGGGAAACGAAAACATTTTATCAAAAACTACTGTACCAGTTGGTCTTTTGTGACTTTCTACCACAGTTGTCCAAATTGATTTGATCCGCCAAATCGATGGCTGTCGGGAAGCGCAGTTTGTTTTTCCTACGGATATATTGGAAAAATCTACCGTTCGATGGTGACATGAGTGGCACTCTACCATTGCATCTAGCCGTGACATGAGATTTTCAACAATGTGGTTGTGGCGACCAGCAATGGCTCAGACCAACCTGCACATACGCGCAGTCTGATCAGAGCATTTGCTAGTCGCTTGCATATTCTATGAATGTAAAGCTACTGACTGAGCACCATGTTGAGTTTCTAAACTTAACATATGCGCAGGTTAATCTGAGGCTTTACTGGTCGCACATACCACATTGTTGGAAATCTCATGTCGCGGCTTGTATCATGTCTACTGAAAAAAGCTATATGCACATTCTTGCCAGAATGTCAGCTGCTACCGCTGCAATCGTGTTATCTTCCTTAGACTTTTGATTTTTTTTGTTTATTTGTTTTTTTACGTCCATCAACAATCTTTCAGTTATAAAGGGACGGGTCTTCCTTGGTTAAAGCAGTTAATGTGTCTTGCTCAAGGACACAACGCAGTAAAGCCGGTGAGGCTCGAACCAGCGGCCCCTCGGTCTCGAGTCTTCTTACTTAGGCTGACTGCTTAACACAATCAGTAAATTCAGCAATTTGTGCTATTTTGTTTTCGCAAATATTTGCGAATTTTAGGTTTCGTGAACACAAAACCATCGCGAAATGGCGAAATTACTCCTTCGTTTACTTATGTAGGTCAATCATGTGTCAATCCCAATTTTTTAACGTCGGAAATCTGCCTTTTAGCCATGTTGCTGACTTCAACACTCGCAACAAATTGTTAACTCAAAAACTTCTTAAACAAGGCTATCAGTATGGTAAACTTCGCAAAACCTTTTCTAATTTTAATATACGATACTATGATTTGATATCAAAATTCCAAATTGGACTTAAAGCTCTCTACCGCCAAGGAAATTCGGAACCTGAATTCTATGGTGACTTGGTGTATAATTTGAAGAAGATTGTTGGCTCTAATAAGTATTCAGTTCAGTTCATTAAATTAATTTCCCATTACAAAAAAGATTGGTTATAACATTAATGTTGCGGTGCTTCGTTTGCGGACCATTTATGTAATTTCTATCTTGTTTTCGTTATGCTTGCGTGCACGTCTGTTTTTTGATGCCTTGTGGTCACCTGCTGGGAAAGGGCTGACCTCATGGCTCTCGTTTGTGATGTCTACTTGTGAAGTAGTCACTTTCCCATTGGTATACTGTGTCAGGTGAGGTGCTTCATTGTATCCATTCCTGATCTTTGCCCTTTTTCTTATTTTAACGCTATTCACGGAAATAAAGTTCTTGCAATTCTATTTTTAAATTTACATCATGTTACACCAGTAGCTTATAAACACTAACTGTCGTGCCAACCAAGAGTGACAGTGACGTAATACTTTATTTACAATTGGTAAGTTGACCACTAACGTATACACTTCACTTGAGCTAACGCCAATCGATAGATCACTTGTGTATTAATCCTATCCTGCGGATAGGTTAATACACGTGTGATCTATCGATTCTAAGTCCCTGATAACTTTGTAAACAAAGCATGGTGTCACTGTCACTCTTGGCTGGCAGGAGAGTACTTGTAATTGTTCAAAAACTGTATCTGAATGATATTCTGTTGGTATTTTTGAAAGATATTTTGGTAAAATGCTAGTTTTGAGGAAAACATTTAATATAACATACGAAAAAATGCATGCAAAATTAACCACCATGCAAAGAGTTAAACTGTGTAAATGTATTATGTAAAATAATAAAACTATATTTACACAACTAAAGTATCTAGTCGTTATAGCAATATTCTCAACCATATATTGGTCTCGTGGCAAGAAAAGCTGTCTCCGGTGTTTGCAATAAGGCAACACTAAAACCTTCAAAGTTATGACTTTTGTTTTGTTTCTTTTTACCTACGTAGCTTATTTCAAAGAGGGGAGTGGGGGTCCGTAGCAGTATACTTAGACGCACGATAAACCAATTGACCTGCCAGCGAAACGCCATTTAATCGCCAAATGCTGGCTAGGTAATTTGAGATTATCCAGGGGGGTCCATACCAGTTTTACTAAGCAACCTACAGTTTGTAATTTTCCAGTAGAGCGGGGGGGGGGGGGGAGGTCCAGGCCCTCAATCCCACTTTGGATCGGCGCATGACAACGGCTGATATACCAATAGGACAAACACCAAATGCCTTGCTAGACAGTAGTAAGTCAGTTTAACATTAAATCAACCTCCCCAGCAGCAACTGTTTATTAAACAGTGTGCTCCCTGGGAAACTGGAAGTTATAATACTTATCACATTAATAAACAGTGGTAGAACTGACTCCCTTGCACATAGAAGTAGTTCTACTTACTAGAACTGCGCTATTGACGTAGTATGTCACTGGATTTTTTTTTATCTCATATTACTTTTTAGTATGAATATACCAAAAGGGATGGCAGTTTAGCTGCCGCCGAATAACAAGTAGAAATTTTAAGGATTTATCCACTGAAAATCTTTACCTCATATTGTTTTAGAACGAAAATAAGTGTAAGTTTATACCAAAAGGGACGACAGTTCAACTGCCACCTAATAATAATTAGAATTGTTATATGACTGGAGAGAATCCTGTCTCCTGATTGGCTTAATTTGTCTTCATAAATCTCTATGTCTACCTGGAAACTGGTCTGAGCCGGTCCATAAGTTAATATTGCATGAAAACCAGCTCTAACTAGTTTCAAGAAGTTAATATTTTTGACACTTCTGCAATATTACCCTCTAGAGAGCTAAAAATAGCATGATGAGTGTGAAACTAGCATGTGCTGCATGAAATTGACATGATTTGCTGTTTCACCTCCCAACAGGTAAATTAAAGACTTTCATGAATTTTTACAACAGTTTTGCTTTGTTTTGTTTGCTTACTTATCTTTGTTTGAATAAACAAACTGTAAAAACAGTTTTATGATAACATTTTATATTCCCCATTAAGAGAATTAATATACATTTGAAAATGCAAACTACTAAATTAAAATACTTTAATAAAAGTTATTAAAACTTGTGAGAAAGTCCTTAGATGGCTTAGGTAGAAGGATGAACATGTCTTTGACAACAAAAGTAAAATAGAAAAATTTTCATTCTTAAATGAAAAGTCATATAACAAAACATTTATTGACTTCAATTTCGGTAGACATAAGGATTTATCTACCCTTAAAAGTGATATTCACCTCGGCCTAGCGGCCTCGGTAAATTATCACTTTTACGGGTAGATAAATCCTTATGTCTACCTAATTGAAGTCAATAATTGTATAATGTTAAGGATTTATTACTGGAAAATGTTCACCTCATATTGTCTTAGTAAGAAAATAAGTGTTAGTTTATACCAAAAGGGATGGCAGTTCAGCCGCCACCAAATAACAGGTAAAATGTAAGGGATTTATGCCCTGAAAATGTTTACCTCATATTAATTAAGTACGAAAATAAGTGAAAGTTTATACCAAAAGGGATGGCAGCTCAGCTGCAACCTAATAACTGGTAGAAATGTTAAGGATTTATCCCCTGAAAATGTTAACCTCATATTGTTTAAGTACGAAAATAAGTGTAAGTTTATACCAAAAGGGATGGCAGAACAGCTGCCACCTAAAAGCATGTAGAAATGATAAGGATTTATCACTGGGAACTGTTCATCTCATATTGTTTAAGTACGAAAATAAGCGTAAATTTATACCAAAAGGGGTGGCAGTTCAGCTGCCACCTAATAAAAGGTAAAAATATGGGATTTATCACTGGAAAATGTTCAACTCATATTGTTTTAGCACGAAAATAAAAGTAAATTTAAAGCAAAAGGGGTGGCAGTTTAGCTGCCACCTAATAAACGGTAGAAAGGTAAAGGATTTATCACTGGAATGTTTACCTCATATTGTTTTTGTGTGAAAGTTTATACCAAACGGTGGCAGTTCAGCTGCCGCCTAATTACAGGTAGAAATGTTAAAGACTTATCACGGGAAAACGTTTTACTTAGATTGTAAATTGCGTGAACATAAGTGTAAGTTTATACCGTAAGGGGTGGCAGTTCATCTGCTATCTAATTTGGTTTTAAGCTTACATATTTGTTTTACAAACTACATATATGCACAGTTAAAATTAAGATTACTGTTATGCAGTTTGCATAATTTAACTTTTTTCTAATGAACCATTATTCTGCTTCCCTTTAGTCTGTTGATGTTCTTATTTAGCTTACTGTTGATTATATTGCAAATAATATGGACCCATGTTAGGCTGCTCCTCCGTAACATTGTCTTCCATGAAAACAAATATCCATGAAAGAATTTAATCTGAAGTGCATTTGAATGTATGTAGCAGACTAGAAATGCAGACAACATTTTAAGAAAAAAGTAGTTACTGGCTCAACGTTAAAATCAAGCTTTCTGGTATATTTGTAGACTTATGAAAGTCCCCTTCTAAAATTATTTTTTTATTAAAAAAAAGAACTATATACGTAATTTTCCTTTGCTGCATATTTCTTTTCGTAAATCTTTAGAAAACTACTGACGGATATTAATAGCATTACATACAATAAACTTATTTGACATTTCGACATGCCTTCTGTGTAAATGAACTGGTTAATAGTACATGACCCGCTTATCTAATTTACCTATATAAGCATTTATGGTGCACTTTATTCATAACCTTGGACATTCTCATACAATTTGATTACATCGCTTCTTACAAAAACAAAATGTTTAGCAGATGAAACCTAAACTTAAGAGCTTGATTCACTGTGCAGAGCCACCATTTTCATTTACTTTGAATATAATGTTGACAGTATTAAAACTGCGGCCCGCGTCTCCTGCCGAAATAACGATTTTCTACAGTTAAAGTACAATTCATTGTCTACTAAACGATTATATTAATAGACTTTTCGCTTACCGTAAAGGCGGCAACTTTAATATTCATGTCTGGGCGTGGTTCGGCTATTAGTTAATAAGCTTTTTAGGCCGCGCAAACGTGCGTGCATTTCATGAAAGTCCTGAACCTATATTCACTGACCTCACATGTATTACTGTTACCCTTAAAGTGCATATCACAAAAAGTCGTATGTTTTTGTTGTCTGCTGAAACATTTTGAAGCCTCATTAACAAACATCGTAGATCCAGATAAGATGCAGTCTTATCTGGGTCCACACTGTTTGCGCCGATATTTAAGTTAAACAATAAACAGAGACTTTTAAATGTAGTCATTTTGCTGGCGTTTTAAAGTTTAGATAATTAATGTCTTTACTAAGGTGTTATGGTACAATGATACATTAAGCTTCGGTTCAGCTTTTACCAATGTCGAAAGTAGACCATTCCTTTTTTACGCATTCATGAGGTGCCGCCTTTACAGTAACCAAACAGTTAAATAATATGTGCGTACAGAATAGTAGTGGATAGTGTAAGCTAGCAGAATGTTCCGAAACCAGTCCATGCAAGTTCCCTATATTACCTTTCTGAATTACTCCGCGAATTCAATTACCTAGGGCATGGACTATTTTATGAGTATTGGCTTTATTCATAAGCTAGAGACCTTGGTGATACACTGAAACTGCGTACGAAAGATATACGAGGGGGGTTCAATATGTAATGAAAACCCATTCATAACTCCATCCACAAACGCATTAGGATCTTATGTCATATGCCAAACGAAAGATCAAAGCGTCACCGTTAAAAAAGTGCATGAAACATTATTTTATCTTTCCAAATTTAATAAGTTACACACTTTTTAAAAAGCACACTAATATACACTGCATATATTTTCCTCCGAATTGTAAAGACTCATTTTAACAAAGGTAGAAAGGCATGCTGTATTTTCTAAAACAAACATTTAACATGCATGAATCACATATCCATAGTTTTCTGACTCATTTCCCCTTTATCTGCTTTAACGATAGAAATTTTGACCTGTACCGATTTCTTGTGCAAACGGTTTTATTACGTTACCCCCTCTTACGTTGACGTCGTTTAAAGCAATGGACGTTACACTAAAATACGCACGGTTTTTGAAAATCGGAAATGTGGCTTTGTACCAGGAAAGGACAATTTTGGTTGTATCGAAGTTTCAATACACACAGTGCATAGGCAGCAGACCAGTTAAACTGAAACCAATATCTAGGAGTATCTCATCTGAGTGGTATACCATTTTCGTTTCCTATAATTTTATTGTCTGAAATTAGCCAGCCAGATTCTGTACATGTAAATACGTGTAATAATGTCCAAATAATGCATCCGAATGCAAACATCGATGAAACGCGGTATTTTGTCTGATCCATTTCAGTGTAAGCCAGAGATGGCATTCTTTTAAGTGATTTTCTTATTTTAAATGACGTACTTGGGGGTACTTTATGAGTGAGATTAAATATGGAAATTTTAAAATCGGCTGTATTACTTGCAAATGAATATCAAAGCGACCAGAAAAAATGTTATCAATGATTTTCGTATAAATTTTCGCTATGTATTCGTTCACGCAAAAACGACTCTGTCAATGGAATGCCAGAAAATGTAGCATCAAGGAGGACTTTAACCAATATCAAAGCCTCAGTATTTCAAAGAATATAAAGCAATATCAAAAGAATTTGCAGGTATAACTCGCCAATATATGGATATTTACCACACGCAGGAGCAGAATGAAAACACCCCTCGTTCATGTAGTTATCTGCTTTTGAAAACATTGTTTTATTTCATATCGCAGTGTACTTCAGTACCCTATCTTAAAAGTGGCTTGTGTAAATTAGGTAATGGGCTCGACAACTGCAATTTTACATTTATTTAGCCAAGAAACAGATCTTTTAAGAAAAGTAATTATGAAGTGTGTAAATATAAAACTTTGGGATATACTGGGCTGTTTTCATTACATATTGAACCACCCTCGTAGATATGAATCCGTACTGTCGGGTTGTTGATAGTTTATAATATTCATGCAATATTTACCCATTTATTCAGAATTTATTAAATCTTTGTTTCCCTATTAAAATTGTTTCCAAGAAGCGAATAACAAATGCACTGATCAGACTGCACAGATGCGCAGGCTGGTCTGCGCCTTTGTTGTTTGCAAACTTCCAAAGACAGGTTTTCTCGCGTCAAGGCCTATATATTTTAAGGGGCCAGAGGTCACCATTTACCAAGTATGATGTATTCTGCTCCCGAGGATTGTTTTTACCTTAACAAACAGTGTAGACTGATGAAATGCCCACTTTTGTGGCATTTCACCCGGGTCTTCAATGTTTGCCAAAGTACCCACTTAGGGGTCTAACATACAAAGGGTTGTAGCATATGGTAATTTAGTTTATAAATTAGAAATAATTGTTGGGAAGCCTAATTCTAATGATCAATTCAAACAGACATTCAAACGGTATAACATCGATACCATGCGGCACCCTGCATGCCTGGTTGTAAACCAAATATCGACTAAGTGCACGACGGTGGGTTATGTGTCCGACTCACTTACTGCCCTGACGTAAATATTTCATCTGTTGGGTGGTGCCTGGTACTTGTCTTTGTCTGGACCCTACGTGGCTCATCTTGAGGTTTTTCCTTAGGTCTATGAGTCGTGTGCCCTTTTCTATATTTCACCATAGTGTGTTAATTTGATTAGATTTTTTCTCTGTGATGATGCATTGTATAAGTTAAAAAGCCGCCATTCGAGCTAAGCGACTTTTATGTGTTAACAACAGATCAATACATTAAACCCTCCCCACAACATTGGCTTAGTCTGTGTTACGTTCTTAGGTGGGTGTTCTGTTGTTGTTGATTCATTGCAAATTGTTGCACCAATTGTCTGTTAGGTTCTGTTTTTGATCCTTGTTTTGTTATGCAGTACTTGGTTTTCTTTCTAGTTTTGCAATTATCTTGAGCTTGTTTTTTATTTAATAGTCTACCTGATGTCGTGTCGCTGTTAGTGTTCTAATTTCTTTTCCTCGCAGTGTCATGTGTTTGTTTGCAGTGTGTGATTGTGTCATTTCCTCACCATACTCACTTTTTGATATTATGAATTAAAGAAAAGACTGACCTTAGTTAACTTACCTCCAAGTTTCTTATATTGGGTAACCAGTCTGTTCATAAGTCCAGTGAGACACAGATTAGCCAGTTCATTATCCTTGCCTGATTAGTCTTTACTGTGGGCTCTATATAAATAGATAAGGATCAACTATCTTTTAGACAGACAACGAATACTCTGATCGAATTGGGCAGATGTCCATGCTGAGTCTTCCTCCACACCGTTTACCCAGATACCACCATCGCGGGTATGTTTTATTCGGTAACGGCACGAGAATACGCAAGGTATAAGAAAGCCAGCAATTTAAGCCTTCCCATTATTCCTATTTTGGACTTTACTTTTCAAAGTTGGTGTAAAAATCATTTCTTTGAAATGATGAACCGACAAAACTGTAGGGTTGTGTAAACCATGGATATAAGCAATTTCTTTTCGTGAATGGCTATTATCCTGTCTCATTTGATGTTTTATGTTAGTTTTAGTGCATATTTCTAAAAGAACAGTAACTGTTCATTGCGTTTAACTGTGACTGATTCTTAAGGTGTTCAAATCCATGTTTAAAAATCAGCCGGGTTTCTTTGTGGGTACAACTTACCACGGGTGATGATACTACTCAACGCGGGTTATCAAAATAAATTTTGTACAACAAACATGGGTTATAAATTCAAGATCATTACACCCATCGAGTCTGCACATTTGCACAGGCTTACCTTAGCCTTCGTCACTGTACTAAAATCTCATGGCTTTGTGCTGCCTCTAATTGCGATTTTTGTGCTATTCGCCTCAGCAGGGAACATTTTGGTGAGTAAGTATCAAGATCTCATGTACATTTACACAGGTTCGCCGAGCCAAAATCTCATGTGCTGGCTCAAATGGCGATTTAATGCTATTTTTAGCTAGCAGCGAAGGCTCTGGTGAGTCTGCACATTTGCACAGGCTTACCTTAGCCTTCGTCATTGTACCAAAAGCTCACGTGCTGCCTCAAATTAACGTGCTATTAACGCCATCAGTGTAGACTTAGGTGAGTCTGTTAATTTGCGCAGGCATAGTCACAGAACAATGTGATAAGTATCAAAATCTCATTTGCTAGCATCGAAGGCTCTGGCGAGTCTGCATATTTGCACAGGTTCACCTGAGCCTCGTCAAAGTAACAAAAATCATGTGCTGGTTCAAATGGCGATTTGTGTAGCGTTTATGTGAACAGCGAATGCTGTGGTGAGTCTGCACAAGCACTCACGTCACATCTGTTTAACCATCAGTGCGTTGTATCATTGCGTCCAAAAATATTCCCAGTGCGTTGTAGTAAAATTATTCAATAGAAATTTTGCTGGTTTACCTAGAAAAAATAGAGAGTAGTAATGGTTTTTGGATTTTAATTTATGGGAATTGATAACAGCTGCGCTTAGACGACATGCAGGTTTCCCTCAATTTAGGCAGTTACACTAGAATAAGCACCTGTCACAGTCAAACTCTAGGCCTGTGTAGGATTTACTGGTCAAACCATGAATTAAATCAGAGCCATAAACTGCAATGTTACGGACGGCCCCTGCGCTTGGCGTCATCACAAATGAAATATACACAAGATTATGAAGAAAAATAATAAAGTCAACAGGTATAGATTAGTGCTGAATTAAGCCAGAACCGATTCGGTGTAGTAACATCCGGTGCTTTACATTAACCAGTGTGATGTATGGAATTAGTCAACAATGTAGCAGCAATATAGCTAGGCGGCTAAGAGCCAGGATTGTGCTATTCCGGATACAAGCATGAAACTTTCCACATTTGTTAAGGTTGGTGAGCTGATGATTTTTAGATATAGAACCACTTCGACAATTTTCCTCTGCGCATGCGCAAGGCAAAATTCACTTCCGTTATAGAAAATTTGGTCACACTTGACTACACAGACCAATATATGCGTTTAACATGGTAAAAAATCGACCCACTATACCTCTCGATGTACTAAAAGACATAAACAAATATATTTTTAATAGTTTACATGATTACGCATGGGCAAACAAACTAATACTTCCGGTTATCTCGTTTAATGATGTCAAAGTGGTAGAAACCATTGAATAAATGGAATACTTATATCTTTTAACTGGGAAATAAATGTGTTTCTGCACAATCATTTATCCAATATTTTTTGCTGTGCATGCATTCACGCTAGAAAGCCACTGTACTAGAATAGTGCAGTCATTGTGGGTGGGTTGCAGTCAATGAGAGCACACACTATTTTACTTTGGTTTACTTCGATCCATTCTATGAGCTAGTTTTTTTACAGCTATTTATTTTCATGATGATGTTTTCAGTTGCAATTATCACTTAGGTATTGTAGTCCATTCTGGGTCAATTGGAGCCTCTAAATTCTAAAATTAGCTAAGTACCAGCCAATTTCTGGATAGCCAGTGGGATTTTTTATGTGTACGAAATGTGTTCACAGATTAATGAGACGCTATTTTAGACATTAGTTATGATTTAATGACATCACATAATGAAGAATAAGTGAATGAATAAAATGTTTTGCATATTTCTGTTTATTTTTACGAAGTTGCAAAACATTTTGCAGCTGTATGCAAAATTTGAGTAGTGAAGGGCACTGTACTAGTAGTCGAGGGTCTAAATATAATCAATTTGTATGCATTTATGACCCAGTCACTTGACCAGAACAGCCAATATATGTGGTACTATGCGTACAGTATGAAACTAAGAATGGGGGCAAAGATCATGAATCAAAACAATCAAGTACCACACCTGACACAGGATACCAAATGGGGCAGAAACAATCTCACAATTTAACACCACAAACGAGGGCCAAGAAGGTCAGCCCTTTCTCATCAGGTGACCACAAGACAGCAATGAGCAGACGCGAAAGCACAGAAATAACACAAATGATCCACCAAAGAAGTACTGCCTTGGAACGGTCAGTAAAAGTATTTTACTGGAGGCCTTAAACCAGTTTCACTTGTCAATAACTTTCAAAATGCTCTGCCCTCAGATTTCAACCTTTTGCGCATTAAAGTACTAAAATTTTGCCTTTTATCTAAACTAACTAAAGTAAGCATAATATTCCAGAACATAAACAAAAATGGCTTCCATCCTTTTTTCAGGAAAAATATCACCTTTTTGGCATAACTCAGATGCTATATCGATTAACGCTTAACTCACATAAATCTTTGTTAAGCAGATATACAGCTGGATATATAAGTGACAATAATAAGTACAGAATATTTTCCAAAGTAAATATTGACAAAAATATATCCCTTTTTAACAGCCAGGTACGCTTAAACGGTATATTTTGTGCCCTTGTAGACAGCAGCCAACCCGCGATGCCCATGCTGTTCGAGTACAGTGGTTCTCTAGCGCAGCATTTGACATGAATGAATTTCTCTTGTTATGCTGGGGACATGCATGGTTTACCATTATGTTCTTGAATGTCTGCATACCGTAATGTAACGTTGACTGTAACTAAAGTTATGGAGTTTACTGAAGAGTGTTTGACTGTCTTTTGGACGTATGTCCATGCATTGTTATGCTTTTATTTTTGGTTACTTGGCACCTGGGCCAAGATGAAAAGATCACGTTGATCTTATATACAAACGTATACATTTTAAAAGTGACATTTAACCAAGAGAGCTGGCAAAATGTTACATAATCTGTATGTAAGCTGATATGACACAGCCTTCTCAAGGATCTTCAGTTATTTAACATTACCTATTTTAAAAACAATCACCAATCTACAGAAATGTAGTGTTCAAAGTTGCCACCACAGAAACAAAGGGTCGTACACTGGAGAGCTGCATTTTGTACTTCTGCAACATTGAAGACAGCCATATCTCACAAGTCTAGAGAAGATTTTGATGCTCGTGGTATGGTGGTCCACAGTGGACTGTACATTCCAGTGTCTAGTTCTATCCATCACAGTTTGCTGGACTTGGTAACAATTCCCCTCTTCTAGTACTGACCCTAACACATGAGCCTTGATATGCTGCGTTTAAAATGTACTGGTACAAAGCCACCTTCGTAAGGGCTGTCATTTCATCAAACAAACCTTTTTGGTAAACAAATGTTTTCTAACCATGTCTATGTTCATGTAGGCGCTTGTTTGTTCTACCATACAGTACTGTGATGAATCGTTCAATGGTGCAAAGGTAATCTGTAAGTGGCTTTTCATATAGAGAGAGTTCATTTTTACAAAATACCCTGTTACAGCTAGAAAGCTTACCCACCGTTTTCCACGACCAAGGAGAAAGGATGTTTTATTGCACCCTGTGAGTGAATGAAAAAAAGCAAGACAATTTGATTTCACACCAACGATAGCCGGCGATTTTCGCCAACCCCACAGTTCATCCACTCACAACTGTTGCACCACAGGTATGACCAGAACTACTATAATAGCAGTATAAACAGCGCAACTGCTCATTTTCTGGTAAGCCTTTCAGCTGCTTCCGTAGCACGAGTAAATATTCTTGTATCTGCCTCCTCATGCAAACGAGGCACAAATGAAGGCATATCGCAAGCTGCACACACTAAGACCAAGCTTATTCTCCCGTAAAGTGCAGGGTTCTCTCTAGAGTATTGTCAAACTCTCATCGTGCAACACCTGATCTCAATCTGTGGTTATTGTTTCTTAGTTGGCATATCTTATGTCCAGGAAACATAGCAGTTGGAAAGATAATGCAATAGTTTATTGTCATCTCACAAGAAATCTTGCCAATTTTTCCGTACGACAGTTATTTGATGGACCGACCCGCCGGTGGATGTCATTTCCTTGTTTTCCCCTTGTTAATGCTTTTTAACTGTCCGCCTAACAAATCCACTAGATCAACTGCACAAAAAGTGGATATAACGTAACGTTTCAAAAACATCTTTGGTATACTGCTCACTCCTACATCTTTAAGTATCTGAACACCGGAGTCTCCATCCAAAATGACCACACTGACTCCAAGTGCGAAATCTTTTACAGGGGGACCAAATGCCTCGAATCTAGTCAGTAGCTTCACAACCAAAACTATGAGGCATATCAGCCCCCCCCCCCCCAAAAATGAAACGTTATCATACCCACATAAAACAGACTTGCGTAGACTTACTAATGTTTGGTATGGTTCGTTTACGGGAAGTGAGACACTGGTTCACTGACAGTTTGAAGACAGTCTATCGACAGACAGTGATATGAGGTCTGTGAGCTCAAGCAAGGCAAAATATATATGTCTACCTATCTGTCTGTCTGTGAGTCTGTCAGTTTGTCTATCAAAAAGGTATATTGCCCTTGGCTTAAACATAACTCTTTCAGAGACGTCCCCAAGTCAAACAATCCAAATTGTTCAACCCATAGAAAATATGGGGTGGTGACTTCGGACCAGACTGGTAACTCAGGTGGTGAGAGCATCTGTCTAGTTTGAGCTTGAGCGAAAAAAAAAACTGATTGTATGTCTGTCTGTCTGTCAGTCTGCCACAAGCCTACTATCCTCTTTGCTTAAAACTTGACTTTTAAGTCTTATAACAATTTTATATATGTTTAACGTAGACAGATTTTTTTTGTGAAAGCTTATACTTGTAAATAAATAGGGTTTTGTTTATCGTCTAAACAACATCCGGTTAAAATAAACCAATTGCACATGCGCATCTAAACAGGTCTGTAGGTCCCTATATTGAAGACATGCTTTGGTCCTTTGATAAAGGCATCGGGTTTTGCGCAGTTTACAATAAAGGAGAAACAGAATACCATCTTTGTACAAAATTCAAATTTTATGCGCATGCGCAGCCATTAAAGAATGAAGAGGACCACACTACAAACAATTAACATTAGTTAATGCCACATTTTATTATTCTACAGCCAACATGACCCCTTCTTTAAAGTCAAACTGTATGAAAGCTCTATGATAACAGCCTAAAATCATAAAATGTGTTGCGCATGCGCAGTAGGCATTTCCCAATGTGGTTCTACATCCTATTCTGCTTAGTCAGTCATGGTCTACAACTGTGCCAAATTTCATGCTTGTATCCGGAATAGCACAATCAGGCCAAAATTTGGCTCTTAGCCGCTTAGCTAATACCATCTACGTTTTTTCCATATGCATTCATGACGTAACTCAAGATTTTAAAAATTTTATGACATGAAAACTAAATGACGCACCATAACAAAACAAGCGATGTGCCATTTGTGCATACCGATGACTCAGATCAGCTCGGGCATCCACCCATCAATATGATCAAAACCATCGTTTTTGACTCGTAGCATACCCAAGGTCTTAAAACGTTTTCATGTGGACGGCAAAGGCTCTGGTCCCATTTGGTGGAGACTTAAGCTGATCTGAGCCTTCACTGGAAGTGGGAGTACACACCATATTGTTGGTTACTTTACAGAGTACTTACCCAATATTTATAAAAGTTTTCTTTGAAAAAGAGAAAAAATGTTGGTTATTGTACCTGCTTAGGAATTTAACGCGTGGTATGGTGTACCATATCAAATTATAGTGCCCACGTTAAAATAGATTTTATTCGATTTCATAATAGTGCATGGTTGCTAGTTAAGGTCATACTTGTATCGATCCTTACTAACCTGAAAAATTGCAGCATAGCTATATTTTTGCGTTTTGTAAAGGATTTACAGAGTAATAAACAGGCTTTTTCCATTTTAGGGCATTGAAATCAGGATTTTGAAGCCTCCAATTCTCTAGTCTGACGATTTTTTGAAGCAAGAATTTGAGAAACCACAGAAACCAAATAGAAATTTCATATAATGGTTTAAAAACTCAACTCAAGCAAATTTCACCGAAATAAGAGAAAACAAAATCCTTCATTTGTTCATGCCTTGCATAAAAGTATTGTTTATACCAGCGCTAGTAAAACATACCCGCGTTGGAGGTATCTGGGTAAACGGTGTGGTTGGGCGCAAATGACAAATGGCAGTAATGACTTGCGGGGGAGGGGGGGGGGGTAAATTTTGAGACCATCGTTTTCGCTATCGATAGCACAATTTCGTTTTAAAATTTGCATTCAAGATCGCCGCTTACCTTGTATGGATAAGTCCCCTTAGTTCATTTGACGGAACTGACTTCGGAGGTCAACCACCTTGAGAAGAGAGTTAAACTTTACTGTTACTCCAATCTTTTATTATTTTCAGCTCTAATTCTAGGTGTAACATATACCTTGAATGAGGTGGACATTATTTTCGTTTTCCTTATCTCGAGATTATCGTATTTCAGCCGTAAACAAGACGTCTCATGCGACATAACATAGGTACATTTGACGACCATTAAAGACCCAGAAGAGTCTGTGCATATTCGTGCCACTCTGGGTATGCCACCTTTATAGCAGCGTACCCAGAGTGGCACCCATTACTACTTTCGTGTTCTCGCCAGAGCGTGCACTGCTCACAAGCGCTCAGTTTGGAAACAGATAACCCAAATTAGGAATCTGGTATTTCTGGCTAATGTGCGTGCACATGAGAAGTCTGTATAAAGGATCTAATTCTTTGCATGCTGTGACATTTTGTATGCTTCTATGTCGTCTGTTGTTTTTTTTTCTTCAAAATTCACGTTTTCAAAAACATCTTAAGGGGGTATCATAACGTCACGTCGGACCTGAATTGGGCCAACAAGCCAGTATGTGCATGTGTTATCAGATTACAATAGTCGTCACTAGCGGGTAAAGAGTTATTAGTCATATCACTTTCCAGTAAAATAAACCGTTTCCTGTTTAATGTAATGTATACATTCTATAAGTACTGCTTTCCCATATATGTAATATACATTACTTTTTCTAGATGGATTAAATGATCACTCGTTTCCTTATAGAAGTCATCATTTATTATTAAAACAACGTTTGAAACCATCAGGAATTTGATCAAATTGAGCTGTTTTCTTGCTAGCGGCAATTTATGTCTGCTGATAACTTTCGCAAAAATCTATTTCATTTCTTAAATAATCGCTTGAGATTAAGCGGAGAAGACACAGTAGAATCCGATTGAAACTGCATCATGTAGTTTCTCGTCGGGTTCTGCTCTGCTTTCGTATGTTATCATCCTGAATTGAACCCTTAACATCGTCTGCTTTTGTTTATACAGAGCAATGAAAGGCATAGTAGAACCCGACAGGAAACTGCAACTTGTGCTTTCTGAGCGGGAACTACTCTGCTTTCTTACTTTCTTCTCCTGAACTGAAGCCTTTATATGGCCTTCTTATGTTCAAACAGAAAAATCGCTTAAGATTTTGCATGATGGTACTGTACGTCAGAGAAGGCATAATGGAACCTGCTGAGAAACTTCAACCTGTGGCTTCTAAACGGGTTCTACTCTTATGTCTATCTTGTTTATTCATAACATACAGTTAGATCAGGTACCAGTAAAATGCATTTAAGCACCCTAGCGGCTTAAGCTGTTGTCCGTTCTAAGGCGGTGGTTTTGTTGTGGTTGATTTTTTGTTTATTGGTTTATTGTTACTCCCATTGTGGGAGTCTGTAGTTGTTCTATGTTTTGTTGTACGTTACTTAATGTCCATTCTAGTATTCATCTTGATGGGGAAGAGAGAGCTGGTTGCTTTGCTTAATTTGTCTTCCTGATGTCTTGTGATGGTTGAGTGGCTTTTCCTCGCGGTGACATGGGGTGGTCTATGGTTTGTGATTGTGGTATTTCTTGATTATACTCACGTACTATTTTTGCATGATGGAACTTTTTGGCCACCTCATTAAGGCGTAATTAGGACTGGTGTGTGAACACTGTCAATGAGGCATGATTTTGTTCGAGAATGGTTGTATGTTTCCCCTTGACAGATAATATATTGCTGACCTTAAAAGCCCAAGTAAAAACGTCTGTTTACTGGCTAACGTCTACAGGCAAACGGTGTGGATCCTAGATCAGTCTGCTCACAGGAGCAGTCTGACCGGGATCTACACTGTTTGTCAGTGAGGTTCCATAAGCACTTCCGCTGAAACTTTTGTGATTGCTGCTTCTAGGGTAAATCAAGTATGTGTGTTTAGTGTATAAATGATTGACTTGATGAAATACGCGCACGTTTGCGCGACTAAAACAACTGATTAACTTATTGTCAATCAGCCTTCCCATGCTTAGAAGATGGAATCCCTAAACAACGCATTGATATAATGATTAAAATTGCCGCTAAAGGCCCTGTTGTACGCCAGAGAAGGCATGGTAGAACCTGATGGAAGACTGCAACATGTGGTTTCTCAGAGAGAAATGTCATCTTTCTAACTATAGCTTCGAATTGAACATGGTCTAGTTTATACAGATGCTACATGACAATACGTCAGGGTGTCTTGAACTAAAGTAGATGCTATCAAAATGTGAATACTCTTTTTGGATGCTGTATATGACAATAATTAACCTGGTTCTTCACTGTTTGTCTATTGTTCTGAATATAACAATGTACTTCCTGTATACCAGCAAACAGTGGCGACTCTGATTTGGTGCGGTATATGGCAGTACCTAGTATCTGGTTCTTCGCTGTGTGTCTATTGTTCTGATATGTTAACAGTGTATTACTGTACACCAGCTATCGTACGAGTCCTCTTAAAATGTTGAATTAAAATACGTGCTACATTTTGTATCAAATAGTTAAGACTCTGATTGGGTGCTGTATATGACAGTACCTGGTTCGTCACCTTTGTTTATTGCTCTGAATATAAACAATGTACTTCCTGTATACCAGCTATTGCTGGAGTCCTCACTTAATCTTGGATTGAAGTACGTGCTACCAAACAATGAAGACTCTGATCGGTTCTCAACCTTTTCGTCTATTGTCCTGAGTATAAACAATAGAAAACAAGTATTTCACCCATTGTACGAGTTCTCTTATAATATGGAACTAAAATACGTGCGAGCAAACAGTGTAGACTCTGGTTTGGTGCGGTATATGACAGTATCTAATCTGATTATTCGCTGTTTGTCTATTGTTCTGATATATTAACAATGTACTTCCTGTATACCAGCTATTCTATTGTACGAGTCCTCTTATAATCTTGAATTAAAATACATGCTATCAAACAGTGAAGACTCTGATTGTTTCTCAACTTTTCGTCTATCGTTCTGAGTATAAACAATGGAGTTCCTGTATATCACCCATTGTCCTTTTAAAATCTTGAACTGAAATGCGTGCGACCAAACAATTAAGACTCTGATTTGGTGCGGTGTATGACAGTTTCTTATATGGTTCTTCGATGTTTGTCTATTGTTCTGATATATCAACAATGTACTTCCTGTATAATTGCTATTGAACGAGTCATCTTATAATCTTGAATCAAAATACATGCTATCAAATAGTGAAGACTCTGATCGGTAGCTGTTTAACAGTATCTAACCTGGATATTCGTTTCATGCCTATTGTTCTGATATATATATACAACGTACTTCCTGTATACTATATTGTACGAGTCCTCTGATAATCTTGAATTGAAATACATGCTATCAAACTGTGAAGACCGTGATAAGGTGCTGTATATGGCAGTATTTTACCTATTTCTTCACTGTTTGTTTATTGCTCTGAATATAAACAATGTACTTCCTGCCTACCAGCTATTATTCGAGTCCTCTGATAATCTTGAATTGAAATACATGCTATCAAACAATAAGGACTCTGGTTAGGTGCTGTATATGACAATACCTAACCATTTCTTCACTGTTTGTTTATTGTTCTGAATATAAACCATGTACTGAATGTAGAGCAGCTATTGATGGAGTCCTCTCGTAATCATGAAATAAACTACATGTTGCCACACAATGAAGACTCTGATTTGGTGCGGTATATGACAGTATCTTAACTGGTTCTTTGCGGTATGTCTATTGTTAAGAAATTTATTTATTTTGTTAACAATGTATTTCCTGTACACCAACTATTGTACGAGTCCTCTCATAAAATTGAATTAAAACGCTTGCTATCAAATAGTGAAGATCCTGATTGGGTGCTGTATATGACAGTACTTAACATGTATCTTCACTGTTTGTCTATTGTTCTGAATATCAACAATGTACTTTCAGTATACCAATTATTGATGGAGTCCTCTCATAATCTTGAATTGAAATACGTGCTATCAAACAATGAAGACTCTGATTGGTTCACCACATCTTGTCTATTGTCCTGAGTATAACCACTTACAGGAAAACAGTTTTCTCACCTCTCTCCAGTCCGGTTTCATGCCAGGTGACTCTACTGCGAATCAACTTGCCTTCTTGTACAATATATATTTGGCCAAGCTCTTGATGCAAACAAAAAAATCCGGGTTGTCTTTTGTGACATTAACAAGGCATTTGATCGTGTCTGGTATGCTGGTCTACTACGTAAACTCGAAGCTGCTGGTGTCACTGGGAAACTTCTTAATTGGTTAAAAACTATTTACTTAACAGAAGACATATGTATTTCTTCCTGTTGTCCATTCTGATTGGTCAAAAATATTTACTGGTGTTACACAGGGTTCTATACTGGGTCCATTGCTTTTTCTGGTTTTTATAAACGATCTTGTAAACGAAATTGGCTCTTGTATTCGCTTATTTGTTGATGACACTTTTCGGTCTCTTTATCATCGTAGATGATCCTGTTTCTTCAGTAGAACGGCTCAATGCTGATCTAATCAAAATTTTACAATAGGCTGAAACATGGTTGGTAAAATTTAATCCTAATTAAACTGAATCACTCATCATCTCTCGAAAAATTTAACAAACCTTTGCACCCACCCCTTTATATGAACAATCAGCAAGTCTTGGAAGTAGACTGTCATAAGCACTTAGGTCTTTGTCTTTCGAAAAATGGTTCTTGACATCAACAGATCATTTTATACTTGTAAGAGCATGGTGTAGAATTAACATAATGAGTAAATTGAAGCTCAAACTAGATCGAAAGTCTCTTTAGATCATTTATACAGCGTTCATCAGACCTATATTCGAATATGGTGATGTAAGTTAGGATAAATGTGCTCAGTATGTAAAAAATGAAATGAAAAAAAAACTCCAATAAGAGGCAGCAAGAATAGCAACAGGTACCACAAACTTAATATCTATCAACACTCTAAGAAACTGGTTGGAATACACTCGAAAAATGAAGAAAAAATCACAAACTCACACCTTTCTTTTAAATAAGCACAATAGAGGGTGAGGTTGGCGCCGTTAAACCGGTTTAAGCCCTCCAGTAAAATATTTTACTGACCGTTCCAAGGCGGTACTTCTTTTGTGGATCTTTTATGTTTTTGTTCTGTCTAACTTACTTAATATTGATAATCCTTATTTTGAACAAATGGTAGGTCAGATATATCCCACTGAACTTCAGTTAAATAAGGCGAATTCTTCTGAACCTGAAGCTCCGTTTTTTGACTGGAACTTGTCAATAGCAAATGGCATAGTTTCTTCTAAAATTTATGATAAACGGAATGATTTTAATTTTGAAATAGTAAATTTCCTATTGCTTGATGGAGATGTTCCTCGCTCTCCTTCCTATGGTGTATATATTTCTCAGCTTATTCGTTTTGCTAGAGTGAGCTCTAATGTTGATGACTTCAACAACAGAAACTTATTTTTAACTGCTAAATTATTAAAACAAGGTTATAGATATCATAAAATTCGAAAATCATTTTCTAAATTCTACCACAGACACTCGGAGTTAATTGTTAAATACAACATTGGGTTAAAAACTCTTCTGCAACAAGGCATATCAGAACCTATATTTTATGGTGATTTAGTCTATAAATTCAAACGAATTGTTGGAAAACCTAATTTTAATGATCAATTCAAAAAGATAGTAAAACGTTATATAAGGGTTGGTTATAATTTGGATATCATGCGACAGTCTGCATGCCTAGTTTTAAACCCATCATGGTTTATAGCTATGGTTTCCTCTTTAATTGCACGACGGTGGGTCAGGCCTCAGACTCTATGACGGCTCTGGCGTAAAACTTTAATCGGTGGGTTGGTGCCTGACGCTTATCTGTAGCTGGACCCACCGTGGCTCAACTTGAGGTTTTCTTTAGCTCTGACTATCTGTGAGTCATGAGCCCTTTTCTTTGTTTCATCATGGAGTGTTAATTTGATTAGAGTGTTTTCCATGACGATACATTGCATTAGTTAGATGGCCTCCATGCGAGCTGAACATTTCTTGTACTTCAACAACAGCAGAAGCTAGGGCGAAGATTTGGTACCAGTAAAATGCATTTAAGCCCCCCGGTGGCTTAGGCTGCTGTCCGTTTTTTAAGGCGGTGGTTCTGTTGTTGTTGACTTTTTGTTTATTGTTACGCCCATTGTGGAAGTCTGTAATTGTTCTATGTTTTGTTGTAAGTTACTTTATGTCCATTCTAGTATTGCAATCATCCTGATGGGGAAGAGAGAGCTGATTGCTTTGCTTAATGTGTCTTCCTGGTGTCTCGTGATGGTTGAGCGGCTCTTCCTTGCGGTGCCACGGGGGTGTCTGCAGTTTGTGATTGTGGTATTTCCTGATCATACTCACTTACTATTTTTGTGTTTGCTATGTCTTTGTGCGCGTCTGTTTATATGTGCTTTGTTGTCACCTGCTGGGAAAGGGATGACCTCTTGGCTCTCGGTTGTGGTGTCTAACTGTGATTTTGTCACTTTCCCATTGGTATCCTGGGTCAGGTGTGGTACTTGATTGTATCGATTCCTGATCTTTGCACCCTTAA
Organism: Loripinus fragilis; assembly: GCA_964019695.1. Taxonomy (NCBI): domain Eukaryota; kingdom Metazoa; phylum Mollusca; class Bivalvia; order Lucinida; family Lucinidae; genus Loripinus; species Loripinus fragilis. The sequence continues at coordinate 82,157,579 of OZ026525.1, forward strand.
TTATTTAGATTATGATTTGATGGAGATGTTCCTCGCTCGCCTTCCTATGATGTATATAATAAGCAGCATTTAACAAGGTTGAACATATCTCATAAATACAAAAGGTATGGAGACTGGCAATCTTGGAAATGTTTCTTGCATATACTGCCTTATTGCTTACCTTTTTCAAAGCATACAACTTCAACAATAGCACCCATATAATCAAATGAGTGATGTAGTATCATATTGGTCTTTTTGCACGTATAACTTTCACAGACAAAAGTCACACTGGTAAATGTATACGTCGCTTTGCTGGTATTTACGAGTATTGCCGGTAATTCATAGACTGGAAGTGGTAGATATTGGTGTTAATACTATAAAGAAAAGCATGTCATATGCCAAAAGGACTATAGACTTCAATGATTTTTAAGTATTCAGTATGTGCATGGCGATTAATGTAAGCATTTAGGAATAGATTAGAGTACCGATCATCCAGATCGGTACTCGAATCTATTCCTAAATGCTTACATAATTCGCCATGTGCATACCGAATACTTAAAAATGATCTAATTCTATAGTCCTTTAAGCATTTGGCATGTGTTTCTATTTAGTATTAACACCAATATCTACCACTTCCGGTCTATGAAGTACCGGCAATACGCGTAAATACCACCAAATCGACGTATACATTTACCAGTGTGAAAGTGTAAATACACGCAGATTTCAATAATTCACGGAATTGCAAACTGAATTGAATTTTCAATACAAATTTATTTTGCAGTTATCTTTCTTACACATGGCGATACTTTATGACAATGCATTCTATTGACATACAACTTTGACAAACGCTATCAGCCAAAAATCGAAGTACACTGAATGTAACAAATTTCTGTCTTGTCTAGCAACAAAAGTTACGTTTTGCGTTTTCATCTTGTACAAATTTGTATACAGCCGAAATTAATGGCTCGAACGCCTTTGGACAGTACAATATGACTATATATAGGGGCAAATGAGAGTAAATTATACTATCAGATATGGATATCAGGTAAAATGATAATAATATAATGATATTTCATAATATGTTGTGTATAGTTATAAGAATCGCCCCAATGAGGCAATCCTTGTAATTTAACACACAGCCACTTTGAAGATAAATAAAAACAAACCTATCTAAACTAATATTCATATAAAATATTTGGAGCTATGGTAGTCGTAGAGGGAATTCAAATCAACCATGGTTACGAGCCATCAGTGTTTAAAGCATTGAGATACAACCAGCCTTCTAGGTTATAAAACGTTTTTCATACTCAACTCAGCTGAGCACGAACTTTATCCTGCTCATAAATGTTAAAATGCCAACAATTGTTGGCATTTTAACAATTATGAGCATGATAAATACGATATCTGAGAGACTTATAGCAAGAAACTTCTTTAAGTTTTTATGAGCAGTTTAATTTTCATGCTTAGTTAAGTTGAGCATGACAAAAGTTTTATAACCTCTGGGCAAGAGCTAGAGTATACACTGACAAAACGGAACAGTATTCACTTGGTAAGATATTTTTTCACTTTTAGCGATTCAAAACATATGACAATTTGTTCTGTCACATTTGGCTTTAGTTTTTTTTACTGTTGAGTCCTTATCTTTGCTTTATCTCCTTGTTATATCTTGATTTATATGTTTTAGCAGATGCTTTTATGCAAACCAAACATCTATGTGTCTTGATCGACATCTGAATTAAGGGTGAGGTTGGTGCCGTTAAACCGGTTTAAGCCCTCCAATAAAATATTTTACTGACCGTTCGAGGGCGGTACTTCTTTTGTGGATCTTTTATGTTTTTGTTCTATCTAGTGTTTGCCATTTCTTTTTGCGCGTCTGTTTATATGTGTTTTGTGGTCACCTGCTGGAGAAGGGCTGACCTCTTGGCTCTCGTTTGTGTGTCTAACTGTGAGTTTGTCACTTTCCCATTGGTATCCTGGGTCAGGTGTGGTACTTGATTGTATCGATTCCTGATCTTTGCACCCTAACTTTCTTTCATGGATCAAATATTAAAAAGTTTCCATAAAGTGAAACGATTCATTCCATTTCTTTGTGTTCTTTTATATCCTTTAAATGAAAACCTGTCTGTAGTTAATGCTTTAATGGGGGATTGTTTTACTGCTGACAAGTTGTGTGCTTCAGAAAACAAAAACGTCTTTGAAACAATTATACCATCTATACATCGAAGGTAGATAAAAAGATATGATTTATTTTCTGAATCTTAATATATTTACTCCATCTTTTATATTTCAGTTTTGTAAGGTACCAAAAGATACTGTGTACATTCTCTTAGCTCAAAAAGTTCCATTCGATGATTAGCATCTTGTAATGCTAAATGCAATAAATCAAATGAGCGCGTATTACACATGTTAAGTAAGCTGGTAAGGTCTGCAGTAGAATATCTCTGCACTTTCCTAGGCGAATAATAATTATAAACATATCCTACACCACAAATGCTTATTTTTCACTATAGTAAAACGATTGAAAATACATTATCCATTAGCTTTTAGCGTCAAATCCGTTAGCTCACATAAAGGGTTATGATTCACGAATAAGTTGTTAAAGAATTAAGAAACACGCTAGACAATATCTGTAATTTAATGTATCAGGTTACAAATTAATCACCATTTGACCGAGAAAAATTTAATACTAATAATATAATAAAATATTGCTGTTCTCAGTAGGTATACAGCATACTTCACTTCTAAAAAATGTTGAAAAAAGTGCGGTTGGGAAGATAAGAGGGTGTACACACTATGGGAAACTAGAATTGCTTTTCTACGGGAACCCCCCCCCCCCCCCCCGATGTCTCCCCCTTTAAGCAATTAAATTAAAACCCACAAACTTGCATTTAGTTATGTTACAAGGGAAATAATTTAAAAAAATGCATGCAAGAGTTATAGTTCTTGTGTATAACACGTCGTCTGAATGTGCATTACAAATCCGTGAAGTTTCATTGAAATACCACTAACGGTTATCAAGCTATAGAGCGGACACGAAATATCATTACATATGATCAAAGGGGGATAACTCTAAACTATCCAAAGCAGAGGTATGGTTCATTTGCATAACACATTGTCTCATTGTCTTATAGAAGTGTATGAAGTTTGAACCAAACATATTATAATTAACAGCGTTCGGCTTACAGAGCGGACAAAAATTGCATTTTGTTATGTTACAAGGGGAATACTTTGAAAATTAAAACTGTAAGAGGTATGGCTCTTGTGCATGAAATGTAATCTGAATGTGCTTTACGAATGTATGTCATTTCGTTGAAATATATCTAATAGTTATCAAGTTATAGAGTGGACACGATTTTGTGACGGTAAGACAGACCGACGGATGGACGCGAGGGGGAAAACAAGATGTCTCCCCACCCTTCCAGGGGGGAGACATAATGAAAAAAAGGGGCCTACATTTTCACATTTCTTTTACTAGAGTATCTAAATTATGCCCCCCCCCCCAATGAAGGATTACTTACTTGTATGATTATACAAATAAATTTGTTTTACCTTAAACTTTAAAGTAAGCCCATGCACATGCATTGTTAACCCATATAAGCCTAGCGTCCTTATTGTGGGATATCGGCAAACGGTGCAAAACTAGATCAGACGTCGCAAAACGCGGCGTCTGATCAATAAGTTCTCCGCTGTTTGCTTACACAAATTTCTTATAAACTTTGAATAAAAATGAAAAATACCACCCAACAACCATAAAATTGGAAATGGACTCGTCCAATTGAAAGGATGGGAAAATGCATTCGGCATTAATGGGCTTATAACGAGATTTCAATTCTTATTGCCAGGCTAAATTCGAGTTTGTCAGAAGTTTTAACGTGTTGCGTAACACAGTCATGAACAAATCACACACAGTCAAGCAATTTTCGTACAACCTTTACTTTGGTTTCATGCGTGATTTATTTCCATGTGCATGCTAGCTTGTAGCAAGTCATACTTTGCCATTCTAAAAGGAAAACATACTGATCTTATAGAAAATAGATACTATCTGCCTATAACTGTATTTTTATGCAATATCTATGTGTTTCGATTTAAAATTCGGAGAGTTTATGTCCCCCGCCACTTTATATATACCTTAAAAAGGTTACCCTTTGGAAGCAAAGAATGCACCAAAGAACTGAAACTAGAGTGTGCAAATTGTCTGGGCCACACTAGCTAGTTTCGGCCAATAGGCCTCATCACTGACCCTCTTGTAGTTTTAAAGTTCCACAATGAAACCCATGATCCCAAAGGACAATAAAATAAAATCTACACTATAGTGAAGGACAAGGAGACGTTCTACCGCCGCCACCAGTATCACTCACCAGCTGTAGTGAAGTCAAATATGTTCTTAAAAAGGATATCCTTTGGAAGCAAAGAATGCACCAAAGAACTGAAACTAGATTGTGCAAATTGTCAGGGCCAGACTAGCTAGTTTCAGTCATTTAGGCAAAACAAATAGCTTAAATGAAGTTTATGCTTTTTAAATGAAACTGATAATCAGAATAATCGATTTTAATAGGGCTGAACCCACATGCTACAGAACTAATTTTCCATACGCCAGTTCCGGCTGACAAAATGGAGCTTTTTGGTACATATAGTACTACGCGCAATGCTCCTTACCTACAGGTACACCCGAGCCATGATTCGATTCTCGAATTGTTGTGGACTTTTCCGAATGGTACGGACCCTCCATCTCTACTCTGGACTAAAAGAAACCTGAACACCCCTGACGAAAAGCTCTGGATCCGCACATGAGTACAGTAAACTCTGTCTTAAGCGGCCACTCCAATTAAAGACAAATGGTAGCTAAATGAATGTCGAAAGTTTTGCAGAATGCTCTCTTGGAGCATTCTGCAATACTTTTGACCTGCATTAAGCGATAATCGGTCTTGAAAACCAATTTTGGTCGTTTTGAGTGGTCTCTTAAAACAGGTTATATATGCAATAAGACAACAAATTGGCCTTTACGCAAGAAATAGTGAGTATGATCATGAAATGCCACAATCAAAAATTGCAGACAAATCCGTGGCACCCAGAGATAGAGCCAAACAGCAATCACAAGACACCAGGAAGACAAACAAAGCAAAGCATCCAGCTCTCTCTTCCCCATCAAGATGATTTCATACTGTAACCAATACTGGACACAAAGTAACGCACCACATCAAAACATGGACCAGTTGCAGAATCCCACAATGGGAGCAACAATTAACAACAAATCAACAACAACAGAACCACCGCCTTAGAACGGACAGTAGCCTATGCAATTGGGGGCTTAAATACACTTTACTGGTACTAAATATTCGCCCTTGATTCTGTTGTTGTTAAAGCACAACACATATTAAGCTCGCGTTATTGCAATAAACAATTTAATCAAATTAACACTAGTATGATGAAACAAAGAACAGGGTCACGACTCACAGATAGTCAGAGCTAAGGAAAACCTCAATTTGAGCCACAGTGGGCTCAGCTACAGACAAGCACCAGACACCAACCCACCAATTAAAGCTTTGCATCAGAGTCGCCATTGAGTCTGAGGCCTGACCCACCGTCGTGCAATTAAAGGGGAACCTGTTTTCATGCTTTCCGACTATGTAAGACTCAAACAAACATACTGATCAAGGATGACTAGCTAGAATATTGAAATTTGACCTGTAAGAGGTTAATTTAATTTTCTTACTAGAGGGCGAAAAGCAAATGCGAACAGTTTAAATCTGTTCGACGTTTTGTTCAACTTTACCAGGAAGGATATGTGCTCAAATCATAACAGAATCACAAGTTTACCCTCTTCTTATTGAAGTACTAGAGCCACGACATGTGATTGCCAACAATGTGACATTTTGACAAGTGTAAACTCAAACGAGCCTGTGCAGCCTCCTGTTAAGCGTAGAAATTCCAAATTTTGTTCGGTCAGTAGCTTAACAGTCATAGAATATTCAAGTGACTAGCAAAGACTGTGATCAGTCTGCGCGTATGCCCTGGCTGGTCTGAGCCTTTGCTGGTCGCACATACCTCATTGTTGGAAAGCTCATATTACTTTTCTGTAAGACCTGATATGTCCAATATATATTTCTTTAAGTTTAAGTTTTTCATGGGGCAGAAGCGTTGTTGCACAGTACTATAAATCAATTAATTGTTATGGCGATATATACTACTCTAAACAAGTTAAGGGACAATAAATTAAATGGCAGTAACATTATGCAAAAACACCAATGACACCATAATAGCATTTATATGACCTTTACACAGAATCACATGTAACTAGTTCCAAGAATGCATTTCATTCATTTTCAAATGTTTTACCGCCATGTTTCATAAACGCGGTAGATATTTAATATCTTTGGTGAAGTAAACATGCACCCTATCTCAGAAATTACGTTGTAATGTCATTTGACCCTATACTTGTTTTGACTAGTATATATACTCGTACCAATATCAATATACGTGTAACGTTAATGAATATAAATACTATGACACAGTCACTATTTTCCAATATAATACCTGAGTTGGACTTTTGTTGCCAAATTGTTAAAACAACTTCCCATCTGAAGTCTATTTTGGCGTCTGTCAGTTGAAATGTGACCAACAAGACAAGAGAAAAGTACAGAATGAGGTTAATAGTACTATCAATGCACTATTAGAAATAAAAGGACAGCATTACTTAAAAGCCGCGACATGAGATTTCCAACAATGTGGTATGTGCGACCAGCAAAGCCTCAGATCAACCTGCGCATACGCGCAGTCTGATCAGAGACTTTGCTAGTCGCTTGAATATTGTATGAGTTTTAAGCTACTGACTGGACATCATTTGGAGTCTGTAAGCAAAAGGGAGGCTGTACAGGCTCGTCTGAGTCTCCATTTGTCAAAATGCCACATTGTTGGAAATCTCATGTCGCGGCTCCATATTATCTATTTTAGCCGTGCAATAATAATAGTATCGTTAACCTCATAGTTGGTCCTTGTCCAATCATCAACTAATTCAATCTAGAACCTGCAATAACTGTAAATTCGGGTTTTATTTTCGCGAAACTTCGTGAAAATTAACACCTCGCCAAATGGCAAAATTACTCTGTCATTTACTGATATTGGTAAATCATACCTTAGTTGCGATTTTTTTAACGTCGCAAATATGTCTTTTAAGGCTTTTCGCGAAAACAAAATTCTCGCGAAAATTTCCGAATTTAAAATATTCGACGTTGACCTGGCGTTTTGAGCTTGCCAGGCTGTGGTTGAGCGGTTATCAATTAGAGAAAATAAACTAATTTGGGATGTGGGTGGGGGGAGAATGGGGGCGTATATAGTCAGATTTACAGTCGGAAATTTAGTTAACGGTAACGAGTGACATTTCTGTCATATCAGAGTGCCCATTTTACACAGATTTTACTGTAACTAGAAGTTTAGACTCATCAAACGCTGATTATCAAATTATTGTGAATATCACCTTGTGACTCTGGCTTGTGATATGACTTGTGTCTTAAAAAGGTTCGGCCAAAGTTTTGTCAACATTTATGAGGCAAATACTAAAATCAAAACATGGGCCTGCTGCCTGCTGAGCTACTTCCAAATACACAGTATCTGTAAAACCGTATTTCTAAACAAAAGAAATACAATATTTGGATGTTTTGAAAGCCATATAATATTTTTTTATCAGTAAATGTTGGTTAGAACGAAATAACGAACTTAACCAATTTGCCTTCATGTACTTTTAAAGCTTTTAAAGGTTTTCAGCTTTCACACTCATTATTTCAGAAAGGACTGGCTTACAAAACTGTTTGGTTAGTAAAACACAGACCCCAAGTTGTTTCAAACTAATGATGCTGTTAATAAATGACTGATAACCTCAAATGTTAATATCACAAATTCAGAGATTTCCGTTGCTGTTATTGAAAAATTGTAACATATTTAGCTATGCAAAATCTGCTAACATTTTTCAACAAAACCAAAAAAAAAATCACTATAATAGACAATTTGGTTTTTTGGTTCCAAAAAGTGAAGTCATTAACCTTACAATGTGATGATTGTAAGCCGTCTTTTGTCTTCCTCTTTTTATAATTCGTCAGTAATCATCCTCATAAACACAATTTTCCCTCCAAAAATCTAGCAAAGACCTATTCAGTTATCGCAAAGAACGTCGCTAGGTCGTTCCTAAGGATGATAGCACTGGGTTGAGCTTCCTCTTCATCACCATCACGGTCATCTCGCTCTTCATGCTCTTCTCCCCCCTCTTCACCCATGTATCTCTCATGTCGCTTTTCGCATAGGTCATGCATGATAGCACATGCTGTTACAACTGTACTGGCAAAATCTATAGACACATCTAGTCTCTTTTGAAGACATCGCCATCTGTCCTTCAAGCGCCCAAATGTCATGCGTGCTCTGCTAAGCCTGTAGTTGAACACCATTTGTGCAGCTTGTAGATTAGCATGATTGGTGTAAGGTTTAAGCAGCCAGGTTTTAAGAGGGTATGCTGCATCCCCAAGAAGAACTATTGGCATTGCTATTTCTTTGCCGGGACACGCCAGTTTCTTCGTTTTCTGTGGAAACAAGTCATTTGTCTCTCCTTTGTAATGCAACTCTGAATTTCCAAAAACCCTCGCATCATGGACCCGCCCTGGCTATCCAACGTTCATATCGGTTATAATTTAGTTGTGATCACAAACAGCCTGGAGGATAATTGAATACCAGCCCTTTCTATTCAAATAATCGCCATGAGCTGACTTTGGAGCAATTATTGGGATGTGTGTACCGTCCACTGCTCCAGCACAATTAGGAAATCCCCAAGTATTATCAAAACCATCAATGATATGTTGCAAATTATCATCTGCAGGGAATTTCACATATTTGTCCAAAATATTCTCAGCCATTGCTGTGCAGACATCATGGATGCATTTAAGCACTGTTGATTCCACAGAAGAGGCCATCTAGTACACATCAATGGCAACTCTGTGATTCAGTTGAAGTGGCTCCCTTATGGATCTAGCCTGGTCAGGAAAACTAGGACGCAAATCATCACACACAATCTCGAAAGTGGCTTTTGTCATTCGAAAATTTACCATCCATAGGTCATCACTAAATGTCCCTTTCACTATGTCAGTCCACCACTCTCGAGATCGCTGTTTCTCCCTAATAGTTTTCTCATGAGACAGCCCAAGGGCCAACCCAGTGCACAAAAATATGGGAGCTGTCGCCTCTGTTTTTCAACTAACAGTCTGTATATGGCTGCAGTCAAAATACAACTGATCTAGAGTAACTTTTAAGATATTTATGCGGCCACTATTAGCATGTGAACGCAGATTAAATATACTTTTACTTATGTGTGTATTTTTAATACTTACAGGTGTAAATTTTGTACATGTGAACGGGGCCTTAGAACAATTCATTTCCGCCAAAATACTCGTGATGTTCGTGCGTTTTTGTGAAATACTCTGACATGACCCATGCTTTTAATGAGAATATGAAGATAATGTCCATGCATTTATGCATATTGTCTAATGGCATAGTGGTTAGTTAACGTTATACTGAGCGTACATACCAGAATCGAATCTTGAAAACAAGACTCTTTATAAACATTGTCTAAATGATTGCACTTTATAAAAATTTAATGTAGTTTACTGCATCTTGTGCATAAAGCCCCAGTCCTACAGAGCTTAAGCTTAAAGCTTGCGACCGCGGCGCGACTTCTCGGCGACTGATTTTGATTGCGACCTCTGCAGCCACTGCAACTGTTTTTTCCGATCAGTATCCGACCAAACGCCGCATGTTTGGCGATTGTTAAGCATTTAGTTGTCGATTGGTCGGCGACATATCGGCGATCGGTCGGCGACTGATCGGAGACTGGTAGGCGACTAGATGGAGAAGGTTCTATCATCAAATTTTAAGAAATTAAGTGTTTGGAAAGAATAAACCCATTTCTGTGCAAGTTGCCATCATGATAACATATAACATAAAGCTGTTTTGGTTACAACAAATAGGAACGCTGCAGGTGTGGTTGTGGGATTCTGCTGGGACTTACTAGCTTTGAGCTTACATTTTCAGCATTTGATATATCCGGCTCAATTTGTCTCTAGGACAGCTGCGATCATCATCAAAATCAGGAGTCTGAATTTCAGCAGTAACTTTTATTGTCTGATTTGATACTGCTGTCTTTTTTGCACACACTTTCTCAAGGTTGTGGTGAAATGATGTCAGGATGGCTAGATAGCCTCATGTTGAACCTGGCACTACCACCTGTCAGAGACCAGTTGCCGATCTGTCGCCAGTCAGTCGGCGATTAGTCGCTGACTAGTTGCTAAAAATTTCACAGCCAAAGTACTGTATTCATGAACTTGGTCGGCGACAGATCGGCGATCGATCGGCGACTGTTCGGCGACTTGTTGGCGACTGATCGCCAAGTTCTAGAGAAAACCTTTGCAACTAGTCGGCGATCGAAAGACGGCTAGTCTTTTGTGCATGCTCAAAAGACTGGCCACGACTGATTTTGTACGGCGACAGATCGCCGACCTTGCTGCGACCTTCTTGCAACCTTTCTAAAACCTTGTCGTGACCTCTGCAACCTCTCTGCGATTGCCAATAGTAGTAATGGGTGCCACTCTGGGGCAATTTTTTTTAAGCCTGAAAAGAACTTAGATTTTTTCAGGCTAAAAAATTGCCCCAGAGATGGCTACCCTGGTAAGCTTGAGTGACTAGCTGTGAATAACTTTATTTTTGGGATTATTCTGGCTGGGCCTATAATTGTGATAGTTTCCTGGGCTTTAGGGGAATAACTTAGTTTATTTTTGAGGATTATTCTGGCTGGGCCTATAATTGTGATAGTTTCCTGGGCTTTTGGGGAATAACTTAGTTTATTTTTGAGGATTATTCTGGCTGGGCCTATAATTGTGATAGTTTCTCAGGCTATTGAGAATAACTTAGTTAATTTTTGGTTGGTCTGTAATAGTTTCCTGGGCTGTTGGTAAATAACTTACTAATAGTTTATTTTTGAGGTCTATTCTGGTTGGTGTATGATTGTGATAGTTTCTTGGGCTATTGAGAAATGGGAATAACTTAGTTTATTTTTGAGGTCTATTCTGGCTGGGCCTATAATTGTGATAGTTTCTTGGGCTATTGAGAAATAACTTGTGGATCCACATTGTCAAGATGTGGAGATGTGGAGGATCCACATTTTTAGTGTGGCGGTCCACATTATTTTCGAATTTATCCAAGAATTAACGTAAATTTCCATTATGCTGACCCACAATATATCTGCATTTATTCACATTTGAAATGTGGAAATCCACATTGCTCCACAATACATCCACATTGCTCCACATTACATCCACATTCAAAATGTGGAGATGTGGTGGATCCACATTGCATCCACATTTTATGTTTGAAGGTCCACATTGCATCCACATCTCAAGCGATATGGGCACTTTCATCAACATCTAACCATTAAACCCCAATACTATTACATGTCAATGATGATTATCTAAGATAATAACAGAAGCTCTAACTTAATCATAAGATTGATACTAGCTATCAAATACGACTCCATGCAAGAACCTGAAAAAGTATAATCCTTAGAAACTTTCAAGCAGACATCATATCTAAGTACACACCTTTACTCTTAAAATGACCAAGTTATCTATTGTTTCGAAAAGTTATACTTGTTGTCGCTTTTAGAAGATACTACTTGCTTTTCAATGACGTCATGTATAATTAATATGACGTAACTTATCATTGAAAGTCGTGAGAAGCGAAAAAGTGTGTTAAATGTAATATTTCTAAGCTACAGATATTAGCCTTGAATATCTAAGTTATTTTTCTAAAGAGACTATAAGATACATAGAACTTCATGAACCCAAATTCCTTACTTAAAATATAATACGCTATTGCAACGTACTAGATGTACGATGTGCAAATTAGAAACCCTGTTGTTTGTGATGCAAGTAAAGTTAGTCTTTATAAAAAGATAACCACAATATGTCTACCAGCGAGAAAAGAGCAGGTAGGAATTTATCACAATCAGATCTTTACGAAAATAAACTAAGTTATTCACAGCATTCCAGCGATGCGACCAAGAAACCATCAAAATCATAGACCCAACCAAAATACCCCTAAAAATAAACTAAGTTATTCTCAATAGCACATGAAGCTATTACAAAGCAGTCAAAAATAAACTAAGTTATTTATCAATAGCCCAGGAAACTATCACAATTATAGGCCCAGCCAGAATAGACCTAAAAAATAAACTAAGTTATTTCTCAATAGCCCAAGAAACTATCACAATTATAGGCTCAGCCAGAATAGACCTCAAAAATAAACTAAGTTATTTCTCAATAGCCCAGGAAACTATCACAATTATAGGCCCAGCCAGAATAGACCTCAAAAATAAACTAAGTTATTTCTCAATAGCCCAAGAAACTATCACAATTATAGGCCCAGCCAGAATAGACCTCAAAAATAAACTAAGTTATTCCCAAAAGCCCAGGAAACTATTACAAAGCAGTCAAAAATAAACGAAGTTATTTCTCAATAGCCCAAGAAACTATCACAATCATACACCAACCAGAATAGACCTCAAAAATAAACTAAGTTATTTACCAATAGCCCAGGAAACTATTACAGACCAACCAAAAATTAACTAAGTTATTCTCAATAGCCCGAGAAACTATCACAATTAAAGGCCCAGCCAGAATAATCCCAAAAATAAACTAAGTTATTCACAGTTAGTCACTCAAGCTTACCAGGGTAGCCATCTCTGGGGCAATTTTTTAGCCTGAAAAATTCTAAGTTCTTTTCAGGCTTAAAAAAAATTGCCCCAGAGTGGCACCCATTACTACTGCCAATTTTTTAGTTGCAGCAGGATCGCAGCGAGGTCGCAACGTTACATGTGCCATGCGCGGATCCAGAATTTTTTATCAGAGATGTTACAGGTCCTACCGATAAAGTTCTGACACGTTCTTACTTTCAAGTAATTAATTTATTATACAGAGAGAGTCCATTTGCTTCTCGAGGGGGTGTGGTCCGTATCAGCATTCTTAAGGAAACCTATAGCCACTTGTGATTTTTCAAAGGGTGGGTTTGGCATGTCTTTCATTTGTATTAATGTCACTACTGACACCTGGGCAATTTTTGGCAAAGACATCATTACGTAAGGTGAATCAGTGTAAAAGTTTAGCAATTTTCGCCCTCTGGAAAAACATATTTTTATGATTACTACCCTCCCCCCTGTAATGCACAATTTTAGTTTTGTAACTTTTTAGCTGCATAACAAGGAATACATTTACTATCAACAGACCATAAGTTTTTTAATTATGTTTTTATGCTATCTAGCTAGGCGGCTAAGAGCCAAGATTGTGCTATTCCGGATACAAGCATGAAACTTTTCACTTTTGTTTAGGTTGGTGAGCTGATGATTTTTAGATAAAGAACCACTTGGACAAATATGCGCGAGGCAAAATTCACTTCCGTTATAGAAAATTTGGTCTCACTTGACTACACAGACCAATATTTGCGTTTAACATATTAAAAATTTCACCCACTATATCTCTAGATGTCCTAAAAGATATACACAAAAATATTTTAAAAAGTTTCCATAATTACGCATGCGCAAACTAACTAATACTTCCGGTTATCTCCTTTAATGACATCAAAACGGTAGAAACCATTGAATAAATGGAATACTTATATCTTTTGACTGGGAAATAAATGTGTTTCTGCACAATCATTTTTCCAATAATTTTAGCTGTGCATGCATTCACACCAGAGAGCCTCTGTACTAGAACAGTGCAGTCATTGCGGGTCGGTTGCAGTCGACAAGGGCACAAACTATATTACTTTGGTTTACTGTGATCCATTTTATGAGCTAGTTTTTTACAGCTATTAATTTTCATGATGATTTTTTGAGTTGCATTTATCACTTAGGTATTGTAGTCCATTCTTGGACAATTGGAACCTTTAAAATCTAAAACAAGCTAAGTACCAGCCAATTTCTGGATACCAAGTGGGATTTTTAATGTGTACGAAATGTGTTCACAGATTAATGAGGCACTATTTAAGTCATTTGATATGATTTAATGGTATCATACTATGAAGAATAAAAATAAGTGAATGAATAGATTGTTTTGCATATTTCTGTTTATTGTTTGTGAAGTTGCAAACTTTTTTGTAGCTGTACGTAAAATTTAAGTAGTCAATGGCATTGGACTAATAGTCCAGGGTCTAAATTTAATCAATTTGTATGCAATCTATGACCCAGTCACTGTACCAGAACAGCTGATATATGTAGTACTATGTACAGTATGAAAGTAAGAAAGGGGCAAAAATCAGGAATCAATACAATCAAGTACCACACCTGGCCAAGGATACCAAATAGGAAAGTAACAACCACACACTTAAACACCACAAACGAGAGCCAAAAGGTCAGCCCTTCTAGCAGGTGGCCACACGGCAGCAATGAGTAGATGCGAAAGCATGACAAACACAATACAGAAATAACACAAATGATCCACCAAAGAAGTATCGCCTTGGAACGATCAGTAAAAGTATTTAACTGGAGGTCTTAAACCAGTTTCACTTTAATAACTTTCGAAATGCCCTGCCCTCAGATTTTAAACTTTTGCGCATTAAAGTACCAATATTTTGCATTTCATCTAAACTAATTAAAGTTAGCATATATTCCAGAACATAAATAATTACGCCTTTGTTAAGCAGATACACACTTGGACATATAAGTGACAATAATAAGCACAGAATATGCTCAAAAGTAAATATTGACATAAACATTACCCTTTTGAACAGCCAGGTACGCATAATGTGTATATTTTGTGCCCTAGTCGACAGCAGCCAACCCTCGATGGCCATGCTGTTCGAGTCAAGTGGTTCTCTAGGGCAGCATTTGACATGAATGAATTTCTTTTGTTATGCTATGTGGACATGCATGGTTTACCCATCATGTTCTTGAATGACTACATACCGTTATGTAACTTCGACTGTAACTCATGTTTGGAGTTTACTGAAGAGGGTTTGACTGTCTTTTTGACTTGTGTCCATGCATTGTTATGCGTTTATTTTTGGTTACTTGGCACCTGTGCCAAGACGACAAGATAACGTTGATGTTATATACAAACGTATACATTTTCAAAGAAATATTTAACCAAGAGAGCTGGCAATATGTGCCATAATCTGTATGTAAGCTGATATGACACAGCTTTCTCAAAGGATTTTCAGATATTTAACATTACCAATTTTACAAACAATCATCAATTTACAGAAATGTAGTGTTCAAAGTTGCCACCACAGGCACAAAGGGTCGTACACTGGAGAGCTGCATTTTCTGCTTCTGTAACCTTGAAGACAGCCATATCTAACAAGGTCAAGAGAAGATAGTGATGCTTGTGGTATGGTGTCCACAGTGGACTGTACATTCCAGTGTCTAGTTCTATCCATCACAGTTTCCTGGATCATACTCACTTACTATTTTTGGTAATCATTTCCCCTGTTCTACAGTACTGACCATAACATATGAGCCTTGATTTGCTGCCTTTAATCTGTGCTGGTATAAAGCCACCTTCATAAGGGCTGTCATTTCATCGATCAAACCTTTTTGGTAAACAAATGTTGTCTAGCCATGTCTATCTTCATGTAGATGCTTGCTTGTTCTACCATACAGTACTGTGATGAGCCGTTCAATGGTGCAGAGGTAATCTGTAGGTGGCTTTTCAGGGAGAGAGTTAATTTTTACAAAATACCCATTTACAGCTGGAAATTTTACCCACCCTTTTCCACGACCAAGGATAAAAGGTGTTTTATTGCACCCTGTGAGTGAATGAAAAAAGCAAGACAATTTGATTTCACACCAACAATAGCTGGCGAATTTTGCCAATCCTTCAGTTCATCCACTCACAACTGTTGCACCACAGGTATGACCAGAACTAGTACATCAGTATCAACAGCACAACTGCTTATTTTCTTGTTAGGCCTTTTAGCTGCTTCCGTAGCACGAGTTAATATTCTTGTTTCTGCCTCCTCATTCAAACAAGGCACAAATGAAGGCATATCACAAGCTGGACACACTCAGACTGAGCATCTACTCCTGTAAAGTGCAGGGTTCTCTCTAGAGTATTAACGCACTCTCCCCGTGCAACACCTGATTTCAAACTGAGGTTATTGTTTCTTAGTTGGCATATCTTATGTCCAGGAAACACAGCAGTTGGAAAGATAATGAAATAGTTTATTGTCATCTTCTCACAAGAAATCTTGCCAGTTTTCTGGAACGACAGTTATTTGATGGACCGGTGGATGTCGTCTCCTCGTTTTTCCCTTCTTGATGCCTTTAAACTAACGCCCTAACACGTGCCACACAATAAATCCACTCGATCAACTGCACAAAAAGTGGATATAACGTATCATTATAAAAACATCATTTGTGTACTGCTCACTGAACAGTGCTAACCCCAACACCTTTAAGTATCTGAACAACGGAGGCTCCATCCAAAATGACAACACTGACTCAAAGTGCGAAATCTTTTACAGGAGGACCAAATGCCTCGAAGCCAGTCAGTAGCTTCACAACCAAAACTATGAGGCATATCAGGCATCCCCCCACAAAAAATGTAACTTTATCATGATACCAACATAAAATAAACTAACATAGACTAACTTATGTTTGGTATGGTTCGTTTAAGGGAAGTGAGACACTTGAAATATACATCGACAGCCAGTAATATGAAGTCTGTGAGCTCAACCACAGCAGAATATATATGTCTGCTTACCTGTTTGTCTGTGAGTCTGTCTGTTTGTCTATCAAAAAAGTATATGCCAATGGCCAGTGACCTATATAAGCTACGTCACTGCCTTGGCTTAAAACATAACTTTTTCAGAGGCGACACCAAGTCAAAACAATCCAAATTAGTCACCACAAAGAAAATATATGGTGGTGCCTTTGGACCACCCTGGTAGCTTAGGTGGTTAGCGTGTCTGTCCAGTGTTCCAAGGGCTTTGAGCATGAGCAAAAAAACTGTTTGCATGTCTGTCTATCTGTCTGCTACAAGCCTACTATCCTCTTTTCTTATAGCTTGACTTTTAAGTCTAATAACATTTTTATATATAATTTGTTTAGCGAAGACAGAGTTTTTTTGTGAAAGCTTATACTTGTAAATAAAGTGGGCTTTGTTCATCGTCTAAACAACATCGGCTAAAAGAAACCCACTGCGCATGCGCATCTAAACAGGTCAGTAGGTCCCTATATTATGTTTATTGAATACTTGCTTTGGTCCTTTGATAGGGGCATTGGGTTTTTCGCAGTTTACAAAAAAAAAGAGGAACAGAATACCACCTTGTAAAAAAATCAAATTTTATGCGCATGATAGCAATTTAAGAATGAAGAGGACTAAACAACAAACAAATAACATCAGATCTGTCACATTTTATTATTCTACAGCCAACAAGACCCCTTCTTTAAAGTCAAACTGTATGAGAGCTCTATGATAACAGCCTAAAATCAGAAAATGCTTTGCGCATGCGCAGTAGGCATTTCCCAATGTGGTTCTATATCCAATTCTGCTAAGTCAGTCATGGTCTACAGCTGTGCCAAATTTCATGCTTGTATCCGGAATAGCACAATTAGGCTAAAATTTGGCTCTTAGCCACCTAGCTAATCCGTATGTGTAGCAAATAGTTTTGAGAAGATTGGCTAATAAAAGAATGTTTAGCTTAAGAAATAAATATTTATTTTACAACACCCACTTTTTTCAATGATTATCTACTCTGGCGCAATACAAGAGATATAAATGGCCCAAACAGTTGTAAAACATACAATTCTGTTGTTGATATATAAAGACAATTGCAGAATTCAGCGAAATATATTAACATAGTAGGGTTATTTAATATTTGTTCATTTTTTTGGGTCACTGATCCCTTCATATGGCCTATTTTATAGATTTTTTACATCTCATAATGCAAAATCAAGGGCATTAACTCATATTTGAGGCAAAATTTTATATTAATTAAGTTAACAGACGTAAATGTGTATCAAAACAAATAAATTGTATATTTTTTTTTACTGAAATCTGATAGTTATAGGATAAATTTAGATCTTCGACCAATTTTCTATGTAAAAATTAGCATTGAAGGGCAATAACTCATCTTTGAAAAATGAAAATGTGACAGAAACAACTTTTTGCCTACAATTTAACATCGTTATGATACAGAACAGCTTTCATCCAATTTAGCTAATGAGTTTTTCAAGGTATTGAGCTCTTACTCCACTTTACTGCAGTTTTCCCATACAAAACAATGGTAAAATAATAAACGGGGGGCAGTAACTCTTACATATATACTAATTTATGAGGATAGTTTAATTCATTATAAGTGCGTCTGGCATACCAATTCTAATTTGTCCCACGAAGTTTCAGGTAAATACGGTAACAAATATTGATGTTATGAAGCAAAACATGTTTAGTCATGCTAGAGTTATGGTTATTGGTGTTAGTAGTGACCTTAATTCGCCTGTTCATTCATTAATCCCTAGGTTTCTCCGCGTGCATATATTAAGTAAGCTTATTGTAAGGCATTGTTCTACGCGTGCATTTGATGCATAAACGTATGCCAGATTAATATTAAATTATCAAATTATGCCCAAAATCATGAACCCCCGCCCCCTAAGAAAATGAACAAACGAGCAAAAAAAAAAAAAAAAAAAAAAAAAAGAAATGTAAAAATGATAAAAAAAATCATCATAGATTTAAAAAGGTCCTGGATTCGAACATCCACAGCTTTTGATTTCTAACGAAAGAATGTTATCCACTGGGCTACTGAGGAATTAGATATTCTTGCATTGAGATAAGAATTTGAACACAATATAAAGCTTATTTTTTTTAAGATGATTCCCGAAGATAGGGTGAAAGGTCATTGCCCACATATAAACAATAGCCGATCTCTTTAATAGCGGCTGATCGTGACTACAAATGAAACAATGCCTATACATTTACATGTAATGTATAAAGTATACACGAAATTTATCCATTTTATATTTACACTTAATCCTAGCTGGGCCCATGATTTACCTACATCAGGAAACGGCAAGTGAGATTTCGTCACTTCGCGAGGGCTAAATTTTCACGAACCTTGCGAAAAAATCTGAATTAACAGTAATACGACTACCAAGCAAACATAATTGATACATGACAATTAAAACACAAGGAAAGACTCGGATAAGCATATACACCCGACAAAAAAAGAAACGCACCACGTACAACTGTTCAACTCACAGGAAGATCACAAGTGATAAGCCAGTTTGGTTTATATAGGTGCAAAGGTATGTCAAATACTGCTGCATTACACACCTTTTAGAATCAGGCGTCAAAAAATGTGCATAAGAAAATAGCTTATGAACCAAGTGGGGTCAAATTGTACAGTCATAGCAAATAAATGATTTATAATGCTCTTTTGCTGGATTAATTAAAGCAATGGGAATCGCCTCAGTTGACCAAATTGTACTCAGACACGTATTCTTCGCAATTTTTATTTTAATTTCATCATGCGGGATTATTGAACGCTAGGTAGCCCCTTTCTCGTGACTACCCTTTGGACAACGATTCCATGCTGGAGATACACCTTACAAAACATGTAAAGATTTCAACATTGTTTTAACTAACTTAAATGGTCCTTACTGATGAAAATGGATTTTAGAATAGCAAAAAGCATCAATAAACACATTTGATAGTCTTACATAACGACAACATACCGTTTCCATACTTTGCAATTGTAAAGCATACTCGTAATTCCATGTAGATAGTGGTATTGAATAGACGCTTCAAAAACTTGTTTTCCATTTGCCTTGGTGTTTTTTGTTTGTATGCAGGGAAGGTACAGATACTCATCTACGCCACAATCAAGTTTTAGTAAGATTTGATCAGAAATAAGTAGGTCATGATAATTAACATTTTCGTATCAAAAGGAGACCTTAATGGGAAAATCGTAGTGGTGCGTTTCTTTTTTTGTTGGGTATAAGTTTACGCTCGGTCCGATCCCGCCCAGTCTGATCAGAGACTACGATATACACTATACACACAGTGTGTTACTATAGTAACTATAGATCAAATATTTGTCAAGACAGAGAGCGAAGACTCTGCTTAGACTGATCTGAGTCTTCTGGTGATGCACAGCCACTTTTTTTTCAAGTTGCGGCTCATATGTCAAGAAGAAGGAATCAATAAGAGAGAGAGAGAGAGAGAGAGAGAGAGAGAGAGAGAGAGAGAGAGAGAGAGAGAGTAATAGAGAGTAATCTAGTTTATAGCGTATGAATACATGGAAACCTGTCCCTCTCCTTAAAGTTGAAGATTAATAATGAAGCGATTCAAAATCGGACCAGGTTTGCCGAAGTCATTTTCCCTGTTCAAAATGTCCCAATCTCTGGCATCGGTTCTATGGCCAGTCTTGTTCTTGGTAATTGGCTGGTTAATCTTTGGCGTTCGTTTTATGGCCAGGTTTGTTCTTGGTTATTCGTTGGCAACCGTTTTATGGCCAGGTTTGTTCTTGGTTAATCGTTGGCATCCGTTTTATGGCCAGGTTTTTTTGGTTAATCATTGGCATCCGTTCTATGACAAGGTTTATTCTTGGTTATTCGTTGTCATCCGCTCTATGGCTAGGTTTGATCTTTGTTTATCGTTGTCATCCGCTCTATGGCTAGGTTTGATCTTTGTTTATCGTTGTCATCCGCTCTATGGCTAGGTTTGCTCTTTGTTTATCGTTGTCATCCGTTCTATGACCAGGCTTGTTCTTGGTTAATCGTTGGCATCCGTTCTTTGACCAGGCTTGTTCTTTGTTAATCGTTGGCATCCGTTCTATGACCAGGCTTGTTCTTTGTTAATCGTTGGCATCCGCTCTATGGCCCGGTTTGTTCTTTGTTAATCGTTGCCATCCGTTCTATGGCCAGCTTTAGTCTTGGTTATTATTTGGCATCCGTTCTATGATCAGGTTTGTTCTTGATTAATCGTTGGCATCCGCTCTGTGGCTAGGTTTGTTCTTGGTTATGGCCAGGTTTGTTTTTGGTTAGTCGTTGCCATCCGTTTTATGGCCAGATTTGCTCTTTCTTATTTGCTGTCATCCGTTTTATTCGTAGGTGTGTCCTTCTACGCAATTGTGAATTCATTTTACCATCACGTTCAAGAACAAGCTGCCAACATTATAAAAATGAACCTGTTACAGATTATTCTAGAAGATTGTATTGATTGCTACAATGGCATGACATAAACAAAACGCACAGGTTTCATGCTTTGTGGATTTCCCGTGGTTATGCATCTTTAACGCATATTTACGAAGGGCTATGTAAAACCTTTTTATCGCACATCATCTATATTTTCGATGTACTTTACGCCAATGTCATCCCGCACAAAGGTTCAAATGCCCAGTTTGATACCCTCAGTGTGATCAAACGCTCTTTTGTCAATAGTGGTTGTCTTTTTATCGTAACCCTATACTTAAATACTGTTAGATACTTCCAATTCATTTAGTTCATTTAGCTGCTTTTATCCACAGCAGAAAACATCAGCTCAAGCAAATAAAGAATGTTAAAGCCGGGTCGTGAGATTTTGGTACTTATCGCAGTATTTGTATGACCATTCTTTAAACATCGGATGGACCTTAATGCATACAGTTAAGCATGAGTCTTTATCTACAACCAAATTTTGCGTGGGCCAGTAGCGAATAATTTGTTGAAACTGTGCGTTTGTGGAGTCTCGTCCTTGCCTTCGCTGCTTGCTTATGCGATTAGCACCAAAAGCCATGTAGTGGTTCGATTGGTATTAGTTATTAATTTTATTCTTTGCAGAATAAGATAAAAAGAAGGGCGTTAATTACCATTGCGTCTAAGTTTGTGTTTCAGACATAAACATAAAGCTGACAAGTCCGTACAAGGACTAGCCAGTCGTTCATTTGATCACATAATCGTCTACCGTAAATTATTATGGTCTTTTTACAATCAAACGCAGTTAACACCAAAAATAGTCCAAGGAGCAATAGTGGTTCCCGTGGGCATGAATGTAACTTTTTGGAAACATGTTTAAACTTGATCGGTGGGTGATATAAAATTAAATATTGGAAACAAAAATGGATGTTTCCATTTTTCTTCTTGCTCTGACTTATACATTTTTTTGTGGTGCGTACAGTGACTTTTAATTTTATATGCTAGGTATAGTGTCTTTGGGAGTGATTTGGTCATTCGTTATGAATTGTCTTCCTAAAATATAGGTAACATACATGTTTAGAACTGAGTTCGAACCAATAAGTGTAGAACTTGGACGCTGAGGAAAACTTGAAAATAATCAAAGCACTAAGAGTACTGTAAATCTTAATGCTTTGCTGTCAATATAATTCCTCTGTAGCGAGATACATAGAAAGTTATATTAAAGGGTACTTTTCCGATACAGAGTGACTTTGTGAGCCTTCCAGGTTTACAATATTATCGATGAGTAAAGTAAATAATCCTATTATATAATTTGAGGATTTAAGATAAAAAGCAAAGGACAATAAGATATGATTATAATCGACCTATTACAAAGTCTCCCAAACCGGCCCCAAATCCCGGGTACATCCCTAGGGGGACATCCTTGTCAACCATATTGTAGGTGTCTTATAAGAAACATAAATATATATATGATTTAGGAGTGGGGATCTGAACTGTTCCCTAGATATTAAGCTTTACATGAAGGGAAGGGGCTGTGCCCACCCCTGTGAGGTATTCTGATTGGTGTTTCTGAATGCGTCTTAGTATAAGAAATATGAATATACATGGTTCAGGGTTTGGGATCTGAGCAGTGTCTGAGACATAAGGCCTTTTATGTAGTGAATGGGGTGAGGAATGCATGGGCACAACCCTATGGGACATACTATACTGAAACCAAGTTCTAATCTGTCACCTTACAATTTACGCTACTTCAGAAAGTAAAACATAGGATAAACAAAATTCGTGCTTTTATAAATGAAGCAATACATTGCAGAGACTCTGCAAGTTATTTCATTTAAAAATGATGTGTACTTCTTCACGGACGAAGTTAGAGAAAAGGTACCCTCATTTCAAAAAGTCACACGTTTTCTAAGATATAAAATATTCAAAAGAGACGCTATAAATTAAGGTTTTTGTGTGTTTGAAAATGTTACTGACTACCTTGATTGAAGAAGAATAAACATCAAAAGTTTTGTTTCGATAGGATCCTTTGGTTTTGCTACACATTAACATAAGACAAACCCTTTTAGCAGCTTATCCATAGAAATTCAGCTTTAAGCTTGCAATTAACATTCAAAATTTGTGCTGCTCTGTACGCTTTATTATCAGTGACACAGCATTAAACTTTCAGCGATTATTTTTTATCGCCAGGCGTCACGGTTCTTTTTTGAAAATTGAAAACAAAACATAATGCCGTCAAATTTAAACTTTCACATTGAAACCGGAAGTGTGCATTAGTTGTTAGGTTTTATTCGTCAAAAATGGACTAATAATGTTCTACTGTGTTTGGCCTACGGTGTTCAGAAAAAAAATGACATGGAACAATTTTAGCAGGAGCGACTGGCGAATTTCAAATATCTGTAAAAAATCCGAAAAAACGTAATACTTTTAAAATTGCGTAAAAATATACCGTAAACAAAATTTCAAATGTTAAGTGTTTTTAAGTCGAGTAGACCGGTTTGTAACCACATATACTTCAATTTTTTAAAACCACTCCCAAATCCATGTTTTCTTAAAAAAGTGGATTTTTGCATTTTTATACCAAAAACCCAACGCTAAACTTTTGCCCATTAAAATCCACATATTTAGACAAAAACTCATTCAATTTTACTTGCGTTTGTTCAGAAATAACAAGCTTGAAAAGTGACCAATTAGAATTTGGTTTGAGTTTAGTTGGCGTTAATGAACGAATATATCATAAGAAATGCCATTATAAATGGTTATGGGGTGCTTATCTGAACCGTTTCTGGGATATTAAAGCCTTTTATGAAGTGAAGAGGGTGGGCATGCCCAGGCAAGCACCAGAAACTCCCTGTCCAGTGTTACTGAATGTGTCAAATTATAAGAAACATGAATAGTTACGGGGTGTGGATCTGAATGGTTTCCAAGGTAGTAAGCCTTTTTATGAAATAAAGGGGATAAGGGCATGCCCGCGCACCCATCAAGGGATTCCCTGGTCAGTGTTAAGAATTTAAATGGGGATGTACTTACAAAAAGACTCATATCTAAGCTGCCAGTCATTACAAACTTTACAGCTTAGCACCTACTCATGCCTAGATAATTTACTTTTACCTTTTACTTAATCTGCCTATTATCTAATTAAAACTACCTCATTATGCTTGGCCCACAGTTGCTCAACTTAAGATTTTTCTTTAGCTCTGACGATCTGTGAATCCCGAGCCATTTTCTTTGTTACATCAAAGTGTGTTGAATTGATTAGATTGTTTCCCTTTGATGGTGCATAACATTAGTTAGGAAGCTTCCATCATGACCATGCGAGCTAAATTTGTGCGTTTAAACAATATAATAATGGGCAAGATTTGGTGCCAGTAAAATCATTTTTGCCCGCTCCCTAGGACGATGTCCGTTCTAAGGGGTGGTTCTGTTGTTGTTGATTCATTGTTTTATGCTCCTCTTATAGTTTGTGGGGGTACTGTGTTGGTCATTGTTTTGTTATGCATTACTTTGTGTCCTTTCTAGTTTTGCAATCATCTTGACGAGGAAAAGAGAGCTGTTTACTTTGCTTTAATTGTCTTCCTGGTGGTTTGTGACTAGTACTGTTATTGTTATATGGCTCTTCCTCACGGTGTCATGTGTTGGTCTTCAGTGTGTGATTGTGGTATGATCTGATATTAATCACTTTATTTTGCTAATAAAAACCTAAGAAAAACAAGAATAAAAATACATTCAAATTAATGGGAGTGTACCAAAAAATCAATCAGTGATATCTTAGTTGCTAATTATAAATGAAAGCTGTTATATTAGTATTGATCTGGTACAAAGTGAAGAAGTATAAAACACCGCTTAGCAGCTTAAATAAAGTTAACCCTTTTGGTACCCCCAATCAGTGTTATATCGGGGGGGGGGGGGGGGCATGGGGCCATTGTCCCCCCCTCTTTATCAAACGGTCTCTTGCTAAAGCTGGAGTGGCCATCTTTAATATTAGATGACTGGAAAACTGTTGGACAGTGTTTAATTTTCATCAGTAATCGAATGAAAATGCCCCCTTTAAAATTTCCAAGATTGAACACTGCCCACTTTCATTTTTAACGAATTTACAATATTTTATGTCTTCACTTAATATTTGTCATAGATTTTGTCTTCTTTGGTGTTCCCCAAGTTTTATAATCAAGACTAAAATTAAATAACCACTTTGTTCCATAATGGGCATTTTAAGACATTTTAGTTGTACAAAATGTAGTATGTTACCATGGTAACCAACGCGCTGTAGTTTTGATATCATGTAAAATACAAAAGAAATTGTTCTTGCATATGACCTAACCCATTTAGATTATAAAGTTGCTTTAACGAAATGAATTGACAATATCATTAGGTGTGCATTATTGTTATTGTCCCACAAAATCTAAGGAAAATACAGTGCATTAAATAGTGATGAGAGCTGGTTGCTTACTTTTCATGCGCGGATCCTGAAAGTTTTTATCAGAGGGGGTCCTACTCTGAAAACGTTTGTTTTTAGTTGATTAGGAGAGAGAGGATCAGAATACCACTAAAACGGGCCTCATCGGCCCGCCAGCGAAACGCCATTAGAATCGCGTTTCGCTGGCGTGCCGATGATGGCCAAACATTGAATGCTGGCTTGGTAGCTGTGTGGATTTTTAAAGAATCTGGACCAGTTTTGCTATATGTTTGTGATTTTTCAGGGGGGTCCGGACCTCTGTCCCTACCCAATCTGGACCCGCCAATGCTTTTGTTGGATTCTGGATGTTGTTTTACTGTCGTCGCTCTTTGGCTCTTCCTCGTATTAATAGACTTTTGGCTTATTGTAAAGGCGGTAACTTTAATATTCATATCTGGGCGTGGTTCGGCTATTTCATCTGCCATGGAAGGGAAAACAGGTTTTATTTATAATTTGGTAAAGAGTTAATAAGCTTTTTGAGTCGCGCAAACGTGCGTGTATTACATCAAAATCCTAACCGTATACACACTGAACTCACACTTATTAAAAGTAAGTAAGCGTGCAAAGACCAGGAATCGACACAATCAAGTACCACACCTGACCCAGGAAATGGGAAAGTGACAAGCACACAGTTAGACGCCACAAACAAGTGCCAAGAGGTCAGCCCTTTCCCAGCAGGTGACCATAAGGCACATACAAACAGACGCACACAAAGGCATAGCAAACGCAAGACAGAAAAAAAACATAAAAGATCCACAAAAGAAGTACCGCCTTGGAACGGTCAGTAAAATATTTTACTGGAGCTCATTATCAAAAACTGTATGTTTTTGTCGTCCACTAAAATATTTGAAGCCTTATAGATAACAGTGTGGACTCAGATCAGACTGCTCCTGTAGGAGCATTCTGATCTGGATCCACAATGTTTGCCTCTATGCTGATGTTAAAAAGACATTTTCAGATGCAATTATTTTGCTGGCTTTTGAATACAACCACGCCTCATTTTCAGCTTTTACCTATGTCTAAGGTTGACCAGTCCTAATTACGCATTCATGAAGCGCCGCCTTTACAGTAAGCGAAAAGCCAAAGAATAGCGCCGTAGTTTGAGAATATTCCTGGTCGAGAAACAATGTGCTAAACAGAACAGAACAGTATCTTTTATAATCTCAGACCACATACATGACATAGAGATACAATGTACATAGCACAATGTAATTTACATAAAAGTAAGTAAGGGTGCAAAGATCAGGAATCGATACAATCAAGTACCACACCTGACCCAGGATACCAATGGTAAAGTGACAAACTCACAGTTAGACACCACAAACGAGAGCCAAAAGGTCAGCCCTTTTCCAGCAGGTGACCACAAAGCACATATAAACAGGCGCCGCACAAAGACATAGCAAACACAACACAGAAAAAAAAGATCCACAAAAAAGTACCACCTTGGAACGGTCAGTAAAATATTTTACTTGAGGGCTTAAACCAGTTTCAGACTTGGTATAGCTGGGCAAATTCTAAATTCACAACTAGATAGATATTCTTTTTTTCCTCCAATCTGGCGAGTTTCATAACTGTTTTGTAGATGGGTACTTTGAATTACACCTAGCGTCTCATTCATTGGCAAGTATAGTGTTTATCATTGGGGTGGGGGGGGGGGGGCATAGATATACTTAGCGGATAAGCCTGACTGGTTATGAAAAGGAAACTTATCAAAAATCGTGATAAATCGAAGAATACCAAATATTAAATATTCCATTGTGTGTTTGTCAAATGGTGACGATTTACAAAACTGATCAATTAAACCTTGTTTATTACAATCGGAAGTAATAACTGAATTTTGCACCCTTAAATAGAGCGTAGGCCTACTTATCAGAAAGATTTGATTCATATATTGTTAGATAAATCTACTTATAATTTAAATTCCTTAATCCTAAAACACAGTTGTGAAATTGATAAAAAAAACTTGCGTCTTAAGCACTTTCACTGATACGAGTATATAGTATTTAAATTAAATCTTTAGAGAGTAGTTATGTCAAGACGTATTTATCTCCCCCTCGCTTTCGGCTTGAACATCATTATATATGCTTTGAATAATTTATATTTATGTCCATTCATTGTCACGAAAAGAATTACAAAATCACAGTTTGAAAATTTGATTTTTTTCACAAATGACTTTTAAGGAGATTTTAGCCTTAACAGGACATTTGGTTTCTTCCTTTTCTTTTCTTTTCTTTTCTCTGCTTTAATTGGCTTGAGAATTTGTTTTTAATTAGGAGGGCCATTTCTATTATAATTATTATGTCAAACACATTTTCTATTACAGAAAAATCATGAAACTAATAATAAGAGTAACTATCTGTCATTATAGTGTTTTTCTCGTCTATATTATGCGGTGAAATGTAAGAACAGAAATTGGAAAAAAAAACCTTGCAAATAACATGTAGCGCAATCAGAACCAATCGAAAGTTCAAACTTTAAAAAAATGAAACCTTTTCATCAGCACATACTTTTCAATTTTCTTGTATGGTTTTAAAGGGTATATGCGATTAAAATAACCATAATTTCTGCTCCATCTGACTCCCAAACTTTAAAGACCATTAAAACATGTCGATTCTTATGAAGTGCTGTTTTAATGACCTATTAATGGAAATATAATTGATGGTTATTTTTAATGGCACTTAAAGTAACAATCACACTTTTAAGCCCCATTAATGAATAATACAACTATTTGAATGACCTTGAATGTAATGGCACAGTTAATTTGATAATAGTTAATTAAAGAGGTATACAGTAGTTTTGATGAATTTAATGGTGCAAATATATTTTAATGGAAGTTAATTTAACAGGTAATGTTTCAGTGGTCATGAATTTAATTCAGCAAATAGTTTAATGATAGCTAACACAACAATTAATTTTAATGGCATTGAATTTAATTGGACAGTTAGTTTAAAAGATTATTAATTCAACAGTATTTTAATGGTAATGACCTTAATGCAGCGCGACCATTAAAATGCAATTAAACCGAATCGCCACTATAGTTTTGAAACATAAATATAGTTCCAAGAAAGAATTTGGACAAAAAAAGAAACAGCAAACATTAAATTAGGCATGTAATAGTTTGTTATCTTTATCTATGTCAAAGCATTTACCTAAGTATATACACTGACCCAAAATGAAAACTTTACATAGTATTCAAAAGTATATATTTTGATGATAAATTAAGTTTCGGGGTTAATTTTTTCGGTCATCCAATCTTCAATGCCTTATCGATGTCTCTGAAAAAATTATTGGATGAAAATCATAAATTGCATAATTTTTATGAATAATTCAGTTCAGAAGGGTCAAGATGAAAATTTCTAAATACAATTAAAACAGTCACACAGATTTTGGAAACAAGAAATTACTGACTGCTTGCTTTAAGTGATGTTAAAAAGATCATCAGTAACCAGTGTGACCTCCATTTTTACAAATGCTAAGCAGAATACGTCGCCTCATTGAATTTACGTAACGTTGTATGAGCACGTTAGGGATACGTATGTAATGCTAACAGAGGAGCATATTGGAGTCATTTAACGCATCCATTTGATGATTGGACCTGATTCTCCGACCGAATTCATTCTTTACGTGTTCTATGGGGTCCTTGACCCATTAAGAAGCAGGCAAAGCAAGAAGTTACGTTATTTTTAGCATGGAATTATGTGGTTATTTACGTATTGTGTGAGGCCTTGCATTGCCAGCTGGAAAATGACAGGTCCGTTATTTTGCCCGAAATGACTCATTATCTTTTGTGCATGAACCCCGTAAAGACGAGCAATAATGGTTGCCGTTTAAAACGATTACGGGGGTGAGTTAACGCGTTAACGCGATAAAGACGTAACGTCGTCACACGTGCGTGACCAGGTCTTGCGCGAACTCTGACATACCCAGTTTTGTTGTACCGGTTCATAAAATAATGAATAATCTGTCTAGAGCAGCCAAAATGATGCGCGATATCATTTACCGTAGACCCCGCAATGAGCACGCCAATAACTTGGTTTCTTTGATCTTTGGAAAGACATGCTGTCACTAAATGGAAGCGTTTTGTGACAATAAATTATTTTTTATTACCAGTACTCAGCTGCAAATGTTTTCTTGTCGGTTTTAAAGCTGTTAAGGAACCACCTGTTCCTCAGCACGTGCAACGTAAGGATCACGTTTTTCGGGCGTTGACACTTGAGTAGACCTGGGATTTGAATAAAAATTCCATAATCGTTATCTGCGACGAAGCCTCGATAAGCATGCGTTAATCTTACAACGACATGTATACTAACAAAACAGTTATTCAAAGAAATAAAGTGTAAAGTTTTCATTTTGGGTCAGTGTATTTTGGCTCATTTTGCATCAGTATGCTTCCTTGGGAAACAAAGTATTCATACACAAAGTTTCAAAATGATGGCTCAAAACAGTGGTCACATGTCACCGTGGCACTCAGTTTAAATTTATTCCCAGGAATATGACATTTAGTCAAAATATATTTTATTTTAACTTGGTAAGATACACATACAAATATATACAAGTTACAGAATGTTAAAGGATCAGAACGAACGCTGGAAGCTTATGTTATTCTTCTCCTAATGACATGATTATGACATTTACATTTATGAGAAAATAATTTGCAGGGTAAGTGAAGTATTTTCTACAGGTTACAGCTTGATATATCCAAATCCATGCACCATCCCTAAAATATTAACTTCAAGATATTTTTGATGACAGGTTTCTGAACAGAACTAATATTCAGACAAAGTCGAAAATACCATAATTTTCACACTATTTTTGAAATACTTTAAAATATTCAAGGTTTTCAGCCGTATGCACTATAAAATAAAAGCCCCTTTTATAATTTTGGACTGCAAGGGAACATTGAACTTAAATCTATTAACATACAAATGACAAAGAGAAAAACTAACCAGTGGCTGTTCAATGGAATTTGCATGTTCAATGACACCATTGAAAAAAAATATAAAGTGATCCTATTAAAACAGTTCCAGTCTCCAGTAACACGTGTTGTAGGTACACAATGAGATTGCCTCTAAGAGGAAATTCCAATGTTTACCTACAACATATTTTTTTTCAATAAATGAGTTCTTCACCGTAAGCTTTTTTAAACAAATTCTCAACCACTTTCATTTAGTCAAAGAAATGAGCATGTATAAATGAACAACTTTTCATGTAGTTTGACCTGGATGACAATAATAGACTGTCTATTTTATGCTTCTGGCAGCTTATCTTGAGATGTTTAATGGGAGTTCATTGCTAAATTGCTAGTTGCGTGGTTGTAACAGTAGGATGGCCACATCTTATATATGTACATATGAAATGTAACAGTATGCCCACATCGTAACGATATGAATCAGTTGCCTCTCAGATACGACAGATTCGTGTCTTTCGATATCAAGTTTACCAGGCTCGGCTTCCAGAACGCATTTTTTGCAACTTGCCTCGTAAACTTGCTTGTAGTGCTATTCGGGTCCTCAAAAAAAAATGTCAGAGTTGGACCCCCTCTGGCAAAACTTTCTGGATCCGCGCATGGAACGCACAGGCTGATCAGCGCCTCTATTTTACACATTCTGCCTCAAAAACCAGGTTTTCTCGCGGCGAGTCCAAAATGCAAAAGGGCTTTTTCCGATGAGCGCTGCCTTTCAAATTACGTTGTCCGAGTACATCACGACCTTAGAGAGAAGCCCTTCGTTCATTTTATATATAACAAAGCTGCAAATCAGTTGACTTATTTCAAATATATGACACATACTCAACTGCGGACCATCTTTTATGAGCACAGGCTTTAAACAGGTCTGCCAAATACTGGTAAATCAAAAGGCCAAAACAGACAGCATTATACCACCCTTACCAACTTTAGCACAAAATATCTCATGATGTGCAAAAACTACACTGATGTAGGTGGTATGAAATAGTTAAATCATGTTTGTTCGCCTGTACGTAAGATAATCCACTCGCTAAAGCTCGTGGATTATTTCCACGTACAGGCGGACAACCCATGGTATAACTATTACTTATAAAGCCAATTCACTGATCGTATGTGTACTTTAATTGTCTGCACACGATAAAATGATCATACTCTTTAAAAAAAATAGATTGATATCAAAGGTCATATTACGTATATAGTCGCCGCACTGTAAATGACACAAAGCAGTTTATTAACTGACTCAGTACATGGCGCACCGTGACCTGCGCGGTTGGTGGTCATAAAAAGAGATTGAATGTATTGGATCTTAAAACACATTTGAGCCGTAATATGTGATTTCCAACAATGTGGCATTTTGACAAGTGTAGACTCAGACGAGCCTGTGCAGCCATCTTTTAAGCTTAGAAACTCCAAATGATATTCCGTCAGTGGCTTAACACTCATAGAATATTCAAGCGGCTAGCAAGGACTCTGATCAGACTGCGCGTACGCGCAGGCTGATTTGAAGCTTCGCTGGTCGTACATTCCAAATTGCTGGAAATCCCATGCCACGGCTCAATTATTTGTGATTACACATTCGAATTGCTGTTACTTTTTCTGTTTGTTTGGGCTTGTTTAATTGATTTACTTTTAATTATTTAAAAAAAAGCAAATGGAAAATAGCAATCTTCGCAAAAGGAAAATAGCAATCTACGCAAAAGGAACATAGCAATCTTTGCAAAAGGAACATAGCAATCTTCGCAAAAGGAACATAGCAATCTTCGCAAAAGGAACATAGCAATCTACGCAAAAGGAAAACGGCATTATACGCAATTCAAATAAATATTCGATTTCGCGTAGATTGCTATTTTCCTTCTTTAAACTAAAAAAATGTATATCCATATAGCAGAAGCCAGTATAAAAAAATCTACATGGAATCTTAGTTCATAAACGCTGATTTACAGGACTCAGAAAATCACAGTCGACTCCAAGAACCGAGTTTTAGTGTGAATGGCACCAACAATGCATCAGTATACATGGATCTGGACGATATGTTTGATCTTTGGGTTCTTCAAATATTGTAAGTTGGCTTAGAATTGTACGCTGGTTGACCCGTTGATGCCAAATGAACTTTCCCATTCTTGCCAATTGGAAGAGCCCATTTTCAATTTAAGGGTTGTAGGGTGGTATTTTTTCAGCTTTATTAATCTTTTGATATAAAAGTTTATAATGCAAGCAAACAGTGAAGATCCTGATCAGACGCCGTCGAACGCGGCGTCTGATCTGGGTTTGCATTGTCTGCCCATATCCCTTTAAAAGGACACTAGGCATATATGGGTTAAATATTATATAATATGGTTAGTTGCCTTCATTGTACGTGTACTTTAGCATAAATACGATCAGCTGGTTGCATATTTAGATATTGTAAGTTGGCTATACGTATTGAAAACAACAAGTAAATATGACCAGAAAGTGCCACAATGAAATATCACAGACCACCAACAAATGACACCTAGAGGAGGGACCCTACAATAGAAGAACACAGACACTCACATCAAAGCAAGAATGACACATTGGGAGCAAAATAAACAATTAACTACACTGTAACAACCTTAGAATGGACAACAGCCGTGGCCACCGTGGGTGGGGGACTTGAATATATTTCACCGGCCAAACCTTTGCCCTAGATGCTGCTGTAGGTAAACCACAGATATCGCTCAAAATCAGCTCGCATGGAATAATGTATATTTAGTAAGTGTTTAGTAAATGCAGCGCATGTAATGCTGTGCTGATATTATATGGCCATGTACGTAGATAGAAACAAAGAGAGACAAACGTATATCAATCGGAATTTATCAGTGCCGTATTTTTTGATCCAGAAGTTAAAAGGCAGTGACATATTTAAAACAAATTGTTGTTTCAAAGATGCATAGTAATGAGGCAATTCTTTTTTTCTTATAAATAGGTAAAGCATGACTATTCACTGCCACGCGCATATGCAGTAAATTCATACGGCCATTCTCCTCCCTCCCGCTGATTCAAGAAGGGATGTTGTCAGTTACAAGCGAAAGTATGTGCACGAAGCACCGGTTAACCGCTCAGGCAAGCTTGCCCAGGAAAATGTGTGGTTAGGTGAAATGATCGTCCCGACATGACTATAGCTGTTGACTGGGTCGTAAAGCATCAAACCAAACAAACAAACAAACAATGTAGACATTATTGCTCGCACACCACCGAAAGTGCGATTTTTTTCTACGGTTATATCAGTTTACCACTCTGTACAGCACTGATTCAATATTCCCAATAGCATGTCCTTCAGCAGAATGATTGTGTTATCAGTGTTTGAGAATTTCCCCATAGTTTTATAGAGATGGGCGTTTATAAAAAAGCTGATACATGCGCTCCGTCGATGTCTCGATTTTACGCGCTAGTCAAAATTGCGCTAATGACGTCACATCGTGGCGTTATAGGCGCTTTCAAGACAAGATGACTATTCCAGACTATCAATTTAGAGATTCTTTGCATTTTGTGCACAGAAAAATGCAAGAATAATGATTTTGAAAATTCTAACACATTCGATGGCTGGTTGTTGTTTTGACGGTCGTTTGGTTAAAGTCATCAGTGATCATTCCAATTTAATGACCTATCAAAACCTGAATGAATTGCTACAGTACAATAAGACGCAATTGCAAAAAAAATGTTATGTCATTGAAAAGATCTAGTCATTTTTGTAGGTGGTGTTACTGGTATAACCAGCACTAAGCAGAGGATATTGGTTTGCTTAAGGACACCGTTGAGTCTCGAACTAGCAGTCCCTCGATCTCAAATCTAAGATTCTACAACTGAGCCAATGCGCTCCTCTAACAATACACAACTACTATCATTTCAAACAAGGATTTCTCTGTATTTTGTCTGCCTCGTCCACGCCTTATTTAAGTTTCGTAGTGAAAGCTAATACTTGGTTCCAAGAGTCTATGATTATCTCCCGTGAATGATGATGGCTTAATAGACTTTTGCATGCGTCTAGCATGCATGGTGTCGGATGGGAATGGTTCAGTCCAACGTCTAATCTGGGAAAAACATCAATGTATTGTAACGGGCCAGGCACTCTCACCTATATATCTATAATAGCCTTAAAAGCATCAGGGCGTGACTGCACTAGCAATAATGAACTGCTCCATAAAATAGGGGTGTTACAACGTTATGCCATGCAGTTATTCGTTTTTACAAGTGAATTTTTACAAGCGATTCGATGGCGCAGTAAGTACAACGGTTGTACTCAAAGAATCTGAAAACAAAGTTGAGGGTTTGAGCCCAAGGTTGGGGGTTCGAGCCCCAGTAAAACCGTTTTATATTTTTTTATTTTTTGCTTTCGCAAAGAAGCAGGAAAATGTTCACGATTTTCAAGTTTGCAGAAAAAGCATGTTTTGATGTATTATGCACATGTAAAGCGACTTCACTCAGTAAAATGGCGAGGCTTTTCTGGAGATACAGCGACGATGCAGGAGCTATTATTGAAAACGTGTACAAGTTCCGCATGGGGGAAAAGAAGTCTGGAATGAAACTGTCACTGAATCGTGTATGGGACTGGACTGCAGCTCTCATTGGCGCTAGCAGATCTATCGCTCAGAAAATTGTGGAAGAGAAGAAGAAGGCACAGGACGAGCAGCAACAACCAAAGCAACCACCGTCATCTACGTCGAAAGTGTCACTGGATGACTTTGGCCAGTGTGTTGTACGGAGGGCCATCGCCAGCATGTACTCCTTGAAGAAGGTTCTGCCAATCCTTATAACATCAGAGCAGAGCTTAAACAGAGTATTGGTAACACTGGCAGCAAGGGTCGTCTTCGCAACGATCTCCTTCATACGAAGTCTGCTTACACACGCTGGGGGTGAATCAAAAAGTGCTGATGGAGAGACAAGATGTAGTCCTCAGCAGGATCTTATACCTTCGCATGGTCAGGGAGTTGAGAGAGGCGGGTTACACAGATGAGACTTACGTTCATACCAGCCACGCTGTCACGAAATGCTTGCAAGATATAGTACTGCTGGACTAAAGATATCCTTTTCTAAAGGTATTTTAAGAATAGTGGAATTATACGACCCATGGGTCTGCACTATAATCACTATATGAGTTCGTCCGCTCGTCTGTCCGTTAGCAATTCGTGAAAATGTTCATAGCTTTTGACCACACAGTATATTTTGATCACATTTTGCATGCATTTGTTATTCCCTAACCAACCACTTTTTTTGGAAGAAGGTTTCATTCAAATTAGCAAAAATTCATCGTTGGCCGTTCATATTACTGTCTGTTGATTTCATTTTACTTAAAATTAATGTATTCTATGTACTAAATATGCTTAACTTATATTTTCAGGTGAAAAAATTATCATACTTCATGCTGGGGACAATGAGGGTTTCGAACCCAACGCACGGAAAAATCATTTTACTTTCCTATATTAAAATAAATAAACATCAATACATGCAATAAAACTGCAAGAAAAAAAGAAAGTCCGAATTGGGGCTTGAACTCACGACTTCGTGTGTTTCATGAGAGCGTTTTAACCACTGAACCAATGAGACAGATATAAATTGAATATAGCTTTTAAGGATATAAAGATTTTTTTTTATAAACAGTTAACGGTAAATTATCTGCTCAACCCAGGAACATGGACTCGACCAAAGGTCAATACTGGGAGGTCACAAATGAATAATACATAAGGTAGATTTCGCATAGCTTCTAGTATATACATTTAATCAATCTCAGTGAGTCGACCCTTTGGCTCAGTGGTTAGAGCATTGGTCTTGTACTGGGGCGACCCGGGATCGATACCCAGCAAAGGCACGGACATTTTTTCAGCTTTGCTTTACTTTGTTACGGCTATTATGTCATAAGAGTATTTCAAGAAATTTCTGAGTAATAACATTACGACGAACGGACGACAAACTGAATATAGTGCTTGGTTCGTCCAATGCCTTACATGTACAAATGCCTTACATATACAACATATAAGCGAGTATGACCAGAAAATGCCACAATCACATATACTGCCCTCGGCACCGCGAGGTAGAGGCAAGTTGTTTTAAGTCATGAATATGCTTTATTCGTTTTACTATTTTTGTTTTTAGAGTGTTTAGTTCAAGGCAACAGTACCGAGTCTGACTAGCTCCATAAATTGGCCAGAAACTAAAAAAAAAATTCTCGGATTCCCAATTCAAGAATGAAACTCGCTTTGACGGTGACCCCGAAGACAGGTTTTCTCGCGACGATACCAAATTATTGAAGAAGTCAAAGGTTACAATTTCGAAGGGATACCTATTTCTACCCCGGGTAATTGTTTTCAAATGTACAAACAGCAATCATGCCAATACATCAAAGCAGTCGTGTGTTACAATTTAACTCGGTTACTATATATCCGCTGTTTAGTACTGGTCCCAGGGATTGGGACTGGGACGTAAAGAATCAAACCACAAACAAACAAACAAACAAATAAAAAAAATGTTACTATAAGGTTCTTTATTTTCTGTATATGTCTGAAGGTTCTTTTCATACGCTGTATACGAAAACACTTATTCAATTACAATATGTAAACAGCGACGACCAAGATCAGTCTTCCAATTCCTAATTGTTTGGACACATATGTTTGTTTAGCAGTTGAACATTTTGACTGCGCCGGTACATGTACGCAATTTCATATTGAACTTTTTTGGTGTGTCGCGGCTCATAATAACCCAATCCATCATTTCGTTTTAAATATTGATAACAATTCACGATGAAGAAGAACCAAACAAAAAACCCATTTATATTTTGTTTTCCAATTCCTATTTCAATTACGATTAAGATATTTCATCTAAATTATTAGATTTAAATTTAATGGATTTATCCGAGTTGGTACAATGATCGTGGCATTTCCTATGAGGGGAAAAGTACGTTAGTTAGGTGAATGTAAGAGTTCTCAAAATCGCCTAAACATCTAAGTGTAGGTTATTATATGGTCTGTACGGGAAGATAATCCACTAGCTCTAGCACAGTCTGATCAGCGCTTTAGTTATTTGTTTTCCGGAGAATAGAATAGCACGACTTCCTGTAGGCAAAACCTCACTTTTTTGCTATTCTCTGTATCTGACATGTAACAATCTGGTTTGACACACGCCACGACGACAGGGGCGTACGTCGAATCGAACTAAAGTTCCTACTATAGTTCTTACGTAATAGATGCGCACGCACGTTTACACCCGAACGACTAAAGTTGGAACTTTTAGTTGGTTGGCAAGTAAACAAAAATAATAGCCCTGTAAGCTCCACTTCAATTCTTCGTCGTAGACAAAAAGGATGTTATAAACTGCACATTGCTTTCTAATAATCAATTTACGAATACGTGGGACCAAAAATTATGTTCAGATGGGTTTATTTTACAAAAACATGTCATTTTGAGGCTACTGACTGATCTTGAACCCATCGTGCTAGATCTTGAACCCATCGTTAGATATGTCTGAAGTAGGGAACCGGCCTATCTACTTGAGTAACGGTGCTCCGACCATCTCCAGTAGGTTCGTGACGTCACCCTAGTAGCGACTATAGGTGTTCGAATCAAATTTCAGTTACTATAGTAGGGACTATAGTTCGATTCGAAGTACGCCAGGTTTTATAGCGCCGAGACGCATATTTCTCGTAATACATCTTCTTTATTAAGAAATGAATTTGATTTTTGGAATATTCATTGAATCATGAATACTTCGGGTCTCTTGCAAAGTTAACGTGAAGCCCGTGAACACGGACAGCCAATGCAGCAAATACGAGGCTTGTTTTGCACTTGCGAACCAGGTGTGGCTCGCTGTCAATCACACCCCAGTGTCACTTCTGGCGAATGAATTCGATGTTCGAAGCGCATTGTACAGGCAAGTGAGCTTGGCAGCTGTAATTCATATCTATGTCTTTCATGAGGTTATGAACGCTTGTAAAAATCTATAGATTCATTGAAGGCTTGTCAGTGCTTCGAAAATGTAAAAAAAATATGAAGGACTTTAGATCTATAGTGTTAAGATAAAAATGGATCACTTGCTCATTATAGGGTCTACTTAAAAATGCAAAAAAAAAGTATTTTTTTATAGAACAAAAGTTTCGTTACAAAATAACACAGATACCGACAATATAAAGCATTTTAGACGCACGACTAGTTTTCTAGGTATTAACGATTTCAAGCAAAAGCAAATATAGGCTCAACAGAAACATTTTTGATCATAATCTTTTTTCTTTTTTTCTTTTTGCTATGTGTGAATCCTCCGAAATTGATCGACAAATTCAGCCAGGGATTAGCTCGGGACTAACCTGGGACTAAAATTGCTTAATATTTTAGTGCGGTATTGACGATGACAAGGGCATTTTGATACTTTAAAAATGCCACTTCTTTATCTTGTGTCATCTGATTGGATGCCTGAGCAGTTTTAAATGAATTGAGGTTCTAATTTACCGAGACCACACCAGATCAAAATCTTCATTTGTTTATGGTCACATGACAAAGGTGGCCACTACGCTCATGTAAGGTTTAAAACCATCTCTGGAAT
Source organism: Loripinus fragilis (assembly GCA_964019695.1). NCBI lineage: Eukaryota > Metazoa > Mollusca > Bivalvia > Lucinida > Lucinidae > Loripinus > Loripinus fragilis. Next base: position 82,196,720 of record OZ026525.1, read on the forward strand.
CAAAATGCCAATGGGTTTGGGGCATCGTATCCCACATTAGGAATGTAGGCTCTACCAAGTTCTCACAAATGATGAGTCTTGGTTGACCTAGACCTACTTACAATGGCTACCATGCCCGTATATGGTAAAACACTTACAATATTTTATGGAAACTAAAGGTCACTGGTCTTGGGACTTGGTTTTGTACATGTACATATAACATAAGGTTTTAGGTCTGTATATCTCATTTAAATATTTAACAGTGCCAAATATGTTAAAACAATAAGCCAATATTGACCATGACATGGTCGAACATTGTTAAAGAGATCTATTGACTCAATATAAGACCCACGTGAGCACTTCAGGTTGTATGGTTTTTCTTTTCTCTTCTTTTCTGTGTTGCTTATTAAATCATATGGGTGACATCACATAGGCATTTAGGTTTATGCACCAATTTTGCATTATCTGCCAGTTCCCAGTTTGAAAATAATCAATACTAGAAGAACCCCCGTTCAAAATTTTGATGTTTAAAAATCAATAATTGGAAAGGATTCTGCTTATATCGACAGCATTTATGCTAGAAACCAAAAGATAATGCAATACTAGCCAAAACCAATCACTGAAACTGTGTGAAAGATAAATAGGTGAAATTAGGTTTATACATGTACATGTCAAGAGAGTACCTGAGTGTGTGGTTTTTGCCGTGCATAATTTTTGCTGCTTTTTGCACTGGGTTTGTACTTTATTATATGTATCAAATAAATACACATTTGCACAATGTTTTCAATGAGCCTACCGTGATTGGCTGACCTTCCACTGGTATATTCTACTTTTTTTCATGTTTTTTTTCAACATTAAAGTTTAGATTGCATGGTAGAGTCTGCATGATCAACCCTGTCTGCATTTGCAAGCTAAATTTGTGTTCTTGCTTTAAAGAGTGTTGTTTCTATTTCAAACGTGTTTATATACACCTAACAGGGCGACATAGGTGTGCAAGTTAACGTCTGTCCGCCTGTGAGTCTGTTGACGTTAAACCAAGCGTACACCCTGGAAGTCAACCTCATTATGCTAAAAACATGACTTACAACCGCGTCTGCTATACAGGCCAAAAAAGGCGCGAAGAGAAAACACCGCGAATCTGTAATGGCGATTAGACTAATATATTTGAGCCACGACATTAGATTTCCAATAATGTGGTATGTGCGACCAGCAAAGCCTCAGATCAGCCTGCGCATATGTGCAGTCTGAGCTAGCGCTTTCGTTGCTTGACAGTGCGATAAGTGCCAACATTATGTGCTGGCTTATCTACATTATTTAGTGTGTTTTTTTTCAAAAGTACATCTTGGATTTAAAAGCGTCGTAAAGAGAGAAAATATCAGTTCCACAGAAAATGATGTTAAGGGTACATGTTAGAGCTGTAACGATATGCCAAAAGTGTATTGCGATTTTACCATAATATAATGTTTATTAAGTTAAGTCATTATTCTAGGCACTACTTGTCTTAAAATACTTAAATTTTTGCTCCATTGATGCAGAAATCTAAGGTTTTAAGATATGAAATAAATTCAAGCACCTTATCAACAATCATTTATGCCTTAAAAATTAGTGAAAGCATTGAATGGGCAGATGAATAAAGGCAGTAAACAGCTATCAACCCGCAAATCTTAAACTTAGATTTGCACTTTTTTGTACCACAGCTACATTTCTTTTCCAATAAACTTTAATTCCATGAGTTTTAAGACATTTCTCAGACGTTTGAAAGGAAAATCAAATAAAACCAAATACTTCACTTTCTTATTGTTCTATTTATAGTAACCACAATATATTGCGATATGTTTTCGTACCAATATATTGTACCTTTTCAGACTCATATTGCAATATACCTGCATATAAGGTTTATCGTTACAGCTCTAGTACATGTACCAGTAAAATAACTGTATGCTCGTCAAAATCGCAAGTTATTTACTAACATTATTTGCACAAATGATGTTCATACGCCGACACAGTTCACAGTTTTGTCCGCATACGGGTCTTTGGCTGGGCCCACGTTAGCTCAGACTATTTGTGAGTCATGGGCCCTTACTTTGTTTCATCATAGTGTGTAGATTTGATTAGATTGGTTCTTTGTAATGATGCATTGCTATAGTAAGGAAGCCTCCATGCGAGTTAAACGCGTTTTGTGCTTCAACAACAACAGAAGTTAGGGCGAATGTTTGGTACCAGTAACATGCATTTAAGCCGCCCCCCCCCTTCTGTGACTTAGGTTCTAAGATCGTGGTTCTGTCGTTGTTGGTTCATTTTTTATTGTTGCTCCCATCGTTTGTGAGGGTTTTGTGTTTCATCCAATACTTTATGTCTTTCTTGTTTTGCGATCATCCTGATGGAGAAGAGTTGATCGCAAAACTAGAAGGACATATTATTTTATTATAATGGTCTCCCTGATGTCTTGAGACTGTTGGTGTTCTGTGGCTCTTCCTCACGGTGCCGTGGGCTGGTCTGCAGTGTGCGATTGTGGTATTTCCCGATCATACTCACTTGCTTCTTTGCTATAAATTGTTTTTTAAATCACAACTTTTAAATAATCTATTATTAAGTTGTGTAAGCATCGCAGTTTTTAATGTATATTCAGAGTGATAAAATTAAGCCAAAAAAGACAATTTTCCCTTTGTTAACAAAGCAATATTTTATATGAAAAGCTGTAAAGGTAAATTGCATATTAACTAAAATTATAGCTTATACTTTGGCACATTTGGTACAATAGTTTAAAATTGTAATTTAAAGGGATGATAGATCGTCATTTTGAATGGCTGATTGATATTTTAATCTTCTTTAAAATATTTCGCCTTGTTAACATTTATAAACGGGTTGACTACGAACGGTATTGCGAGTAGTAGCATACATGTATTAGAATATAAGGATTTATCATGAGTGTGAGGGTAGGATAGAAAAATCCGTCCCGAGGTTCACCATTTGGCACCGCTGTTTTTATTTAAGAAATAAGCTTTCAGAAGTCCCTGATTGTGCTAAGATGCAAATTCACATGACTTCACATAAACATAACAATGACGTCATTTGACGACCATGTGCGTGCGTTCCAATACATCCAATGTATGTAGCCCTCACTTGACAGCCTGGGTAAGATAGTATGGGTGCCATGGGGTTGTCTGCGGTTTGTGATTGTGGTATTTTCTGATCATACTCACTTACTATTTATCAACACTTCACAAAACAGAACAAAGTTGGTAGATTGTTATCAAACAAACCAATACAAGTCGTGTATGCGATAGGTCAATGCTCTGTCGAGCCTTCGCTGTCCATTGCTGCTTTCTTTAGGACTTACACTGTAATCAATAAACCATGTTTTTTTCCTTTCCCAACAGCGTTCACGGCGGAGACTGCCTTTGTGATAACAACATCACCGAACAAGTTATATAAGGTGACATTAACAGGAGCTAGTCATAGTGTTGAGGAAATTCTCGACCTGGGTGCTGCTGCTTCCGGAATTGTATACAATGACTTCAATGATGAAATCGTTTGGGGAGAAGGGGGGAATATAAAGACAATGCCCGTTACTGGGAGTACGCCTTCTACATTTGCTGGTAAGTCAATACCATAAAGCATTCAAGCCCGTCATTTATGAACCATTAAGTAAAAAAAAAAATAATTATTTGACGAGATAAATCAAATGCGGCACAAAGAAATACATTTATTTTGTTTGATACACTTAAGATTTTCGAACGTGTGCCAAAGAGTTAAAAAAATTTTAATGAATACATTTTTGACTAAAGCTTGCTCAAGCATAATTATGAGAAAAACAGTCATCATACCATAACGCATTTTGGTTTATAGTAGTATCAAATGTAACAAGAATAAAAACAAAAGTTGAAATAAGAGTATTGGATATATTGTAATATGTCCAATCTGGCTAGCCATCTGTCTGCCCATCCCTCATTTGGACATCTATGTATTAGATCCACTATTAAATCTAACATTAATGGTAGATAATTTTCCGTAGATACATCTTCTTATCTTGGTTGAAAGTCAACTGATGTTATTTATGCTTTAACTTGGGAAGAGAAGGAGTGTGGCATGCAAAATGTTGGTTAACCTTCTGGATTTCTAAAAACCAGATTTACTAAGCACTATCGTCGTATGAGAATTCCTCGCAAAATTAATAGTTTTCTTTATTAATTAGACGCTCAATATATAGCACTTATACAGAGAAAAGGTGCCGATGTAATACTGGTAAGGTTTCTTCTTTCATACCGTCTATATTTGGTTTTACCTTAAACCTATACAGCTTACCTCAGGCTATACGATTTACCTTGGACACTATGGATTTCACCTTGGACAATATGGATTTTACCTTGGACAATATGGATTTCATATTGGTTCAATGCAGAAATCCACGCAGCTGAATTGGTCAGAAGCTCAGTCAGCTCGTTCATGTGAGATCGCTCTTCGTGAGATCTTGATTTTAGGTGTTTATGCTTATTGATGAAATGTTGATTTTTGTAACGGTAAAAGTAATGTTTTGAGTTTGGGACGTTTTGACTTGGGGACGTTTCGTCTGTTATCCGGTAGCAATAAATCAAATGTGCCCATGGCGGTTAGATTGTAAGCACATGGAAATGTTTTCGAAGGGCAGAATGTCAGACAGAAATGCGAGAAATGGCGAATATAGGATGCATGTTCTAGCGGATGACCTAAACAGTTGCCTCTGACCTTCTGACGAAGCGGTAATACAAGAAGAAAAGGGACATTCCGTTTTTCCGAATCCGCGATATTTCGCTCACAAACCATTTCCTCCACTAGTTTCTGTCAGTTGAAAGTTAATTAATGAGTCCCTGGAAGGGGTTTTTGGGATACATGGATACTGGCCAAAAACTTAAAGAGATACGGGATAATTTTTTAAATATTTAAAGGGATATGGGATACTTGGATCAATTTTAGGGTAATGGGGATACTATGCTTTCTGAATTTTGAGAATATTTGCCATATTTATTTTAGGGATATGGGATATTTTTCAAAATATTTAATACTAGGACCAGGGCCTCATTAATAAAGATGTCTTTATTCAAGTGATTTCGTATTGGCTTAGTTACGGGCCCCCAGGGGTTTGGGGGATCTGGGGAGAATGGCTGTTTATTTGCAGGGAGCTTGGGAGCACTGTTAATTATTTTCAGGGGTTTGGGAAGCAAGCTCATAGTTTAGGGGATTTCGGGAGCCCTGCAAAAAAGTAAACAAAATCTCACCTTAAATGAAAAGCTTTCATTTCTTTTGATTATTTTTTCAAAAAAAAAAAAATGTTTGGCTTCTGGGGGCGAGCCCCCCCCCCCCCCGACCCGCATTGGATATCTAAATGTATTTACTTTTGTGCTAACATGCTAATTTGGATTAGTATTGATGACTGGTATGGCAAGTAATTTTACTATTGTGGAAAATTAGCCTTGAAATTGTTGATTTTTTGGTAGATAATAACGTATTTTTGAACACTCAGATTGCGCTAGATTGCACCATTTTGATAAAAAAAAATCCGGACCCCCCTAGCATAAATCTTAATCCACATAATTACAGGATATATCTTCGCGCATGGTATGTAATATTTAATGTAAAAAACGTAAAGCCTCCATGTTTTACCTTTCTTTGGCTTCTGGGGTCTATTGCCCCAAGACCCCTCTTGTTTGTTTTTTGTTTGTTTTATTGCTTTACGTCCCAAGTCAACAGCTATGGTCATTGCGGGACGGTCAGTTCACCTAACCACACTTTTTCCTGGGCAGGCTTGAACAAGCGGTTAACCAGTAATTCGTGCATATACTTTCGCTTGTAACTGACAACAACCCTTCTTGAATAAATCAGCGGAATGGAGGAGAATGACCGTAGAAATTATTTCATGATCAATCTCCACGAAAGTATGGGACCGGACCGGGATCGAACTCGCGACCCCTGGATCTGCAGTCAATCACGCATCTGTAGCCAGACACGTTACCAACTGCGCTACGCAGCCCGGTAGACCCCTCTTGTAAAATTTGAATGTATTTATTTTTCTGCCAAAGTGCGCATCTGGATTGATCTTGGAGAAAAATATGGCACACAATTTGGTTTGTTGATTTATTATCCAAAATATTGTTGATTTTTAGGTTGATAAAAACTAACTTTGGAACACTCAGAATACACCATTTTTATCCAAAATTTTCAGGGGGGGGGTGCCCCCGACCCCCTAGCACAGGTGTTAATCAACATCATAACAGGGCTATCTAAATATCTGGTATGTCTTTCTCTTTCTATGTATTTTGATGGGTTTTTATTCAAACTTTGCTGAATGTTGATCAGGTATATTCTTGCTTGTTGAAACATTAAGTTAAACTTACGTATAGGGGCTAAAAGCAATTATAAAAAAACTTTCTATGGTTACAAAAATGAATGCCTTCACTTTATCTAAGTAAATCTAGTTTCATCTATTGGAATAAACAGCCCCTCCCCCATCAGAAAACCAAACGGTCTAGCTATCCCTAATAAAAAATCAAATCTAGAGAACATTTCTCAGTACCTACTCTACCAGGTACAGCAACAGAATTTTTAAGATGACCTCATACTTTGTGCTTAATATCATCCATTCCATTAAAATAATTATGTATCGTTTATTCCGTTGCCAAGGACTCTCTTTTTATAGAGAGTTCCTGTGCGTGTCTAAGCCCTATCTTTACATGTATAACGTTAAATATTGAGTAAATATTAAGTCATCTGCTCAAATATATATTCATTGTTTTTAAATATGTGAATTTAATCACATGGAAAGAAAAATACATTTTATGGAGAATTTGCTTATATTTTTTTTGGATTTGGGGAGTTAAGGATTTGGGGAGCAAGATATTTTTAGGGAGCTAAGGTACGTTCTTCCAGGGATTTGGGGAGATCAATGCATTATTTTCAGGGATCAAGGGAGCACAGACCCCCCTGGGGGCCTCAGTTACAGGCTCGAGGTATGCTGTATTGATCCGTGGCCTTCTGCCTATTAAGGACATTTCAACCACTCTACTGTGTTTCCAGGTTTAAAGTGACCCGTCTTCTTCTTCAAACAACATTAATCCTAACATAGACGCCTGACGTTTAGCGTGTGGATGTAAATGCACACAGCGTAACTAGAACTTATATTTTGGGTAGTCCTTATTCTGAACTAAGACCCCAAATCCCTTGTTAATCAGATTACCTTTATTTCATTGTGTTAACGCCGATTTTAGCCTCAATTATAGTTATTATAAGCGGTAAATCACAGCATAATGTATGTGTTCACACCACTGGTCGTATAAGACATACTTTATCAATATATCCTTAGCTTTACCTGGGGTCTAATTCAACGAGGAGGAACGAAAATAAGCCGAAATTCAAACTAATTCCAGCCTATATAAAACTCGTATTTGAATGAAAAAAAAATAATTACGCTGTCTATATCTAAATTTATCTCTGCAATTTCTTTTTCAAATAAAATCAGCATTAAGAATAACCGGTAAAACGATGGTCGCGTTAAACCTGGATTGTATATGATGAAAAAGATATATGAATATTCTTAGGCATGAATTAGAATTAAAATGTACAAATGTATTACAAACATCACATCCACTTGCTTTTAACCATGAAGGTTTTTCTTTTAGATATTCCTAAAGGCAATAAATGATCTCGTTAAAAAATTGGAATCTATAACACAAAATAGACATGTTTCAAAAATGTAAGTGAGTATGACCAGAAATACAATACTCACACGCTGTAGACCAACCCAGGGCATCGCGCGGAAATCTTACAGAACACTAACAGTTACAAGACATCAGGAATACAATTACAGTAAAGCACCGGTCTCTTTCTTCCTCATCAAAATGATTGCAATCACAAAACAAGGAATACTGAATAACAAAACAAGGGATATAAACAGAACTCCCACAGTTAATGGGAGTAACAATAAACATTGAACCAACAACAACAGAACCACCGCCTTAAAAAGGGCGGCAGCCTAAGCCACCCAGCTGGGAGGATGGGGGGTAACTGCATTTTACTGGCTTCAAGTGTTTGCCCTAGATTCCGTTATTGTTGTTAAAACACAAAAAACATATTTCTTTCTCATGGAGGCTTCCTAACTTATACAATGCATCGTCGCCGAATAAAATCGAACCAAATTAGCACACCATGATGAAACAAAGAAAGTGACTCAAGACTCACAGATAATAAGACGGAAAGAACGCATAAGCTGAGCCAGTGTGGGCCAAGACAAATGCATGCATCAGGCACCAACCAATAGATGAAAACTTTTCTCCAGGGCCGTCATTGAAAACAGTTAGTGAGTATGATACGGAAATACCACAATCACACACTGCAGATCTATCCGCGGCACCGTGAGGAAGTGCCAAAGAACAATAACAGTCTCAATATACCAGGAAGACAAACAAAGTAAAGCAAATAGCCCTATGTTCCCCAGCACGGTGATTGTATAGGAAACAAAGAACTGCACAACAAAACATGCACCGAACCCCCACAATGGGAGCAAAAAATAGACAGAGATTCAATAACAACAGAGCCACCATCTTAGAACGTACATTAGCCTAAGCCACTGAGGGGCCTATATGCACTTTACTGGTACCAAATATTCGACCTAGATTCAACTATAGTTAAAACACAAAAAAGAAAGTATTTACCTCGCCTGGAGGCTTCCTAGCTAATACAATGTATCATCACAGAAAAACAATCAAATAAACTTAACACACTGTGATAAAACAGAGAAAAGCGCTCATGACTCACACATAGTCAGAGCGAAATTAACCTTAAGTTGAGCCACGGTGGGCCCAGCTAAAGTCAGGCACCAACTAAAGGATGAAAGCTTTATATCAGTGCTGTCATCGAGTCTGAGTCCTGACCCACCATCTCATAATATCATAGATGGATATCGATCCTTAATCTACCTAACCCAACTGCGTTATGTCCCTTGATATATTAACTTGCTTATAAGACCAACTTACATGTATATAAAATGTAATGGTTTCTTGAGATTTATAAAAAAAAATATTGTTTAGAGCGACATTATTCTTGTTGTCTATTATTATCTTACTTTATTTGATATACCGAAGACAGCCTTTAAATGTATAAGTATGCAAATTAAATGATAATATACCATATAAGGTTCAAGAGTTGAGGATTTTCACTAACTGACCATGACCGGCCAGACTGGTGCTCAGAAAAGCCTCGTCATTGTTTTGCATACCAGTGTCTAGATAATGTAAAAATGTATAAGCATGCACAATTTGATCAAAATATACTATGTGATTCAAGAGATATGAGCATATGACCACAACCTACCAGACTTATCCTCGGCAAACCCTTTTTGCATACCAGTGTCTCGACAATGTTAAAATTTATAAGAATGCAAACATTTGATCAAAATATATGGTGTGGTTCAAGAATTATGAGCCTTTTTAATAAACAAAACTCGACCAGCAAAAATGATGCTTGGCAAAGCCTCGTCACTTTTTTGCAAACCAGTGACTGGACAATGTTTGAATTAATAAATTTGGAAAGTTTGATCCAAATACACAAGCGGTTCAAGAGTTATGAACATTTTTACTAACTGTCCAAAACTGGCTGAAATAATGCTCAGCAAAACCTCGTCGGTATCAAAAAGGCTATTACACACTCCAGTGGCTACATGTATACTATGTACAGTTGATGCGTAATAAAAACGACCATTTTGCTAATTGCTTTACGTTTGGCATATGTTTGATGACTTTGTTGTAGTGGAAAACGTATCAGCCAACGTTAACACAGATAGCCAATGAGGCAAATACATTGGTTGATTTGCACGTGTGGACCAGTTTGGGCTCACTGTCAATCACACTTTCATTATAATTACGTGCTAATTAACTGCAGTTTGATGCATATTTCACGTGCAAGTAGGCTCAGTTATCTCTCAATCATATTTCTGTAATTCATGAGGCCTTAGGCTGTTGCAAAAATCTAAAGATACATTAAACGCCTGCTTTGAAAATATAAATATTCACTACTGAACCTAATTAACCCATAAAATTACATTTAAATATATTTTACACGTTTTGATAGCAGTTGTCTATTCAATAAGTGAGCAATGTCATGTAAAGGGGTGTTTAGATGGCATGATTTAGTCAGCCTAAATTTGTCATGCATTATAAATCATACCATGTAAGCACTGCTATTACTCCTTCTTACGGTCATGTATGATTCCAAAATTCAGCCTAAAAAGTCATTGGGAATAGGACATGTTCTATTTGCCATTACAAAGTCATGCCAAATCAGCCAAACACCTTGATGTTAATGGTTTTCCAGTTAAAACAGGAGGAAATTAACTCTTTGAATGCTGGGTAGTTTTCATTATCTTTTGTCGTCGGCTGACGTTTTTTTTTCAAAATTTTACTTTTTAAAAATTATATTTCAGAAACACTATCAGAGTATCAACAATTTTAGATCCAGATCAGGCCCGATGTGGAATTTGTGTAATTATATTGGCTTAGTTGACCTCATGGCCAATGAGGTCTAAAAGGACCACACATGTAACATATCAAATTATAGTTCCAAGTACGGAAACACTACCATGGACAAACGTTATCGTGTGTTTAAAGGAAATGTAGCCAATGCGACGGCTGATATCGAAGGTACATGAGGGAGCATTTCACAGAAAAAATAGAAAAAAAGGTAGCTCAAATAAAGGCATGGCTGAAGATACTCACGACTATTATTGAAAAGAATCAATGCAGTGTGTGAAAGCTTGTTTTCTCTGTGTTCAAGCCATTATATATGTTCATTTAAAAGAGAAAAATAAACCACTTACCTGACATGTTTACAAAGCTACAAAGATCCGTGGCCTTCTGCCTATTAAGGACATTTCAACCACTCTACTGTGTTTCCAGGTTTAAAGTGACCCGTCTTCTTCTTCAAACAACATTAATCCTAACATAGACGCCTGACGTTTAGCGTGTGGATGTAAATGCACACAGCGTAACTAGAACTTATATTTTGGGTAGTCCTTATTCTGAACTAAGACCCCAAATCCCTTGTTAATCAGATTACCTTTATTTCATTGTGTTAACGCCGATTTTAGCCTCAATTATAGTTATTATAAGCGGTAAATCACAGCATAATGTATGTGTTCACACCACTGGTCGTATAAGACATACTTTATCAATATATCCTTAGCTTTACCTGGGGTCTAATTCAACGAGGAGGAACGAAAATAAGCCGAAATTCAAACTAATTCCAGCCTATATAAAACTCGTATTTGAATGAAAAAAAAATAATTACGCTGTCTATATCTAAATTTATCTCTGCAATTTCTTTTTCAAATAAAATCAGCATTAAGAATAACCGGTAAAACGATGGTCGCGTTAAACCTGGATTGTATATGATGAAAAAGATATAGGAATATTCTTAGGCATGAATTAGAATTAAAATGTACAAATGTATTACAAACATCACATCCACTTGCTTTTAACCATGAAGGTTTTTCTTTTAGATATTCCTAAAGGCAATAAATGATCTCGTTAAAAAATTGGAATCTATAACACAAAATAGACATGTTTCAAAAATGTATGTGAGTATGACCAGAAATACAATACTCACACGCTGTAGACCAACCCAGGGCATCGCGCGGAAATCTTACAGAACACTAACAGTTACAAGACATCAGGAATACAATTACAGTAAAGCACCGGTCTCTTTCTTCCTCATCAAAATGATTGCAATCACAAAACAAGGAATACTGAATAACAAAACAAGGGATATAAACAGAACTCCCACAGTTAATGGGAGTAACAATAAACATTGAACCAACAACAACAGAACCACCGCCTTAAAAAGGGCGGCAGCCTAAGCCACCCAGCTGGGAGGATGGGGGGTAACTGCATTTTACTGGCTTCAAGTGTTTGCCTTAGATTCCGTTATTGTTGTTAAAACACAAAAAACATATTTCTTTCTCATGGAGGCTTCCTAACTTATACAATGCATCGTCGCCGAATAAAATCGAACCAAATTAGCACACCATGATGAAACAAAGAAAGTGACTCAAGACTCACAGATAATAAGACGGAAAGAACGCATAAGCTGAGCCAGTGTGGGCCAAGACAAATGCATGCATCAGGCACCAACCAATAGATGAAAACTTTTCTCCAGGGCCGTCATTGAAAACAGTTAGTGAGTATGATACGGAAATACCACAATCACACACTGCAGATCTATCCGCGGCACCGTGAGGAAGTGCCAAAGAACAATAACAGTCTCAATATACCAGGAAGACAAACAAAGTAAAGCAAATAGCCCTATGTTCCCCAGCACGGTGATTGTATAGGAAACAAAGAACTGCACAACAAAACATGCACGGAACCCCCACAATGGGAGCAAAAAATAGACAGAGATTCAATAACAACAGAGCCACCATCTTAGAACGTACATTAGCCTAAGCCACTGAGGGGCCTATATGCACTTTACTGGTACCAAATATTCGACCTAGATTCAACTATAGTTAAAACACAAAAAAGAAAGTATTTACCTCGCCTGGAGGCTTCCTAGCTAATACAATGTATCATCACAGAAAAACAATCAAATAAACTTAACACACTGTGATAAAACAGAGAAAAGCGCTCATGACTCACACATAGTCAGAGCGAAATTAACCTTAAGTTGAGCCACGGTGGGCCCAGCTAAAGTCAGGCACCAACTAAAGGATGAAAGCTTTATATCAGTGCTGTCATCGAGTCTGAGTCCTGACCCACCATCTCATAATATCATAGATGGATATCGATCCTTAATCTACCTAACCCAACTGCGTTATGTCCCTTGATATATTAACTTGCTTATAAGACCAACTTACATGTATATAAAATGTAATGGTTTCTTGAGATTTATAAAAAAAAGTATTGTTTAGAGCGACATTATTCTTGTTGTCTATTATTATCTTACTTTATTTGATATACTGAAGACAACCTTTAAATGTATAAGTATGCAAATTAAATGATAATATACCATATAAGGTTCAAGAGTTGAGGATTTTCACTAACTGACCATGACCGGCCAGACTGGTGCTCAGAAAAGCCTCGTCATTGTTTTGCATACCAGTGTCTAGATAATGTAAAAATGTATAAGCATGCACAATTTGATCAAAATATACTATGTGATTCAAGAGATATGAGCATATGACCACAACCTACCAGACTTATCCTCGGCAAACCCTTTTTGCATACCAGTGTCTCGACAATGTTAAAATTTATAAGAATGCAAACATTTGATCAAAATATATGGTGTGGTTCAAGAATTATGAGCATTTTCAATAAACAAAACTCGACCAGCAAAAATGATGCTTGGCAAAGCCTCGTCACTTTTTTGCATACCAGTGACTGGACAATGTTTGAATTAATAAATTTGGAAAGTTTGATCCAAATACACAAGCGGTTCAAGAGTTATGAACATTTTTACTAACTGTCCACAACTGGCTGAAATAATGCTCAGCAAAACCTCGTCGGTATCAAAAAGGCTATTACACACACCAGTGGCTACATGTATACTATGTACAGTTGATGCGTAATAAAAACGACCATTTTGCTAATTGCTTTACGTTTGGCATATGTTTGATGACTTTGTTGTAGTGGAAAACGTATCAGCCAACGTTAACACAGATAGCCAATGAGGCAAATACATTGGTTGATTTGCACGTGTGGACCAGTTTGGGCTCACTGTCAATCACACTTTCATTATAATTACGTGCTAATTAACTGCAGTTTGATGCATATTTCACGTGCAAGTAGGCTCAGTTATCTCTCAATCATATTTCTGTAATTCATGAGGCCTTAGGCTGTTGCAAAAATCTAAAGATACATTAAACGCCTGCTTTGAAAATATAAATATTCACTACTGAACCTAATTAACCCATAAAATTACATTTAAATATATTTTACACGTTTTGATAGCAGTTGTCTATTCAATAAGTGAGCAATGTCATGTAAAGGGGTGTTTAGATGGCATGATTTAGTCAGCCTAAATTTGTCATGCATTATAAATCATACCATGTAAGCACTGCTATTACTCCTTCTTACGGTCATGTATGATTCCAAAATTCAGCCTAAAAAGTCATTGGGAATAGGACATGTTCTATTTGCCATTACAAAGTCATGCCAAATCAGCCAAACACCTTGATGTTAATGGTTTTCCAGTTAAAACAGGAGGAAATTAACTCTTTGAATGCTGGGTAGTTTTCATTATCTTTTGTCGTCGGCTGACGTTTTTTTTTCAAAATTTTACTTTTTAAAAATTATATTTCAGAAACACTATCAGAGTATCAACAATTTTAGATCCAGATCAGGCCCGATGTGGAATTTGTGTAATTATATTGGCTTAGTTGACCTCATGGCCAATGAGGTCTAAAAGGACCACACATGTAACATATCAAATTATAGTTCCAAGTACGGAAACACTACCATGGACAAACGTTATCGTGTGTTTAAAGGAAATGTAGCCAATGCGACGGCTGATATCGAAGGTACATGAGGGAGCATTTCACAGAAAAAATAGAAAAAAAGGTAGCTCAAATAAAGGCATGGCTGAAGATACTCACGACTATTATTGAAAAGAATTAATGCAGTGTGTGAAAGCTTGTTTTCTCTGTGTTCAAGCCATTATATATGTTCATTTAAAAGAGAAAAATAAACCACTTACCTGACATGTTTACAAAGCTCTTTCCTGTCTACAGCTCTTTACTAAAGTCATTTTCCCAGGTGTGCGTTCGGAAACCGTGGCAATGGTATACATTGGGCAGTGTGTATTGTTTCTTTTTCAGTTTCTGCCAATGTACAAGACGTTGCTGTAGACAGCACCACGGGTGACATTATATATATAGTAGGAAATACGCTGTACAAAATGGATGCTGGTGGACAGACTTCTTCAGTAAAGCAGGAATTTTTGGACCTCCAGTGTTGCACAGTAAATGCAAATCGGCAAGTTAAAAACAACAGTGTCTTTAGCTGATATTTTTTTCTGCCATGATCGATTCATTTTTTAAAATAATTAAACCATCATGTGATCAGCAAGTGTTACAAACGACACACAATTAAAACAAAGGACGAGTAGCGGCTTTGAATTACAATGTGTCCACTTTTAAAATAAATAATCGACTGCAAACAAATCCTATTTCCTGATCATATTCACTTACTATTTCTGATAATTTCCACTGGTATTCGGTAGCATCATGTCAAAGAAGACACACAATCATCTGTCTGCTAGACTGCCATTACATGATTCAACAGCGTCGATAAATAAAGTTGCTTATATCATGTCTTAATTGTTTTATGGTTGTGAAGTACATGCTTATCTCTTTGCCTGCCAGTGGCAGATTTTGTCGTCTGCTGCTGAGCTTTGCAAACGGTATGGACCCAGATCAAGCCCCACAGACTTTTGGGTCTGATCAAGACCCAAACCGTTTGACACTCTGATCGATAGGGTTCCTAAACGATTTTATTAAAAAAGTTATTTTTTACGCAGCATGCAAATAAAAATTGATAATGATGCATTACGTTACATATAGCTGCAATATTTGGACCATGACTACACATAGATAATAAAACTCATCAAGATATTTATATTTTGACTTTAATTTGTGAAATGTTTTAGGCCATGAACTACTTAGGGTTTTGCTCCCCCCAGGGGGGACTTTGTATACTATGTTTTTCTTACAGCATAACATCTAATGAGCTTTTTGCAACATGTTGGCTATCTGGCGGTTGGGGCGTTTGGGTTCTACAGCGTGTTAAATACGTAAACCCCTCATTTTGTTTGAAAACCAAAACTATAAAATTAAAGCTGTTAAAGTGGTACTCGTACTATGTAAGAACAGTCAATATCGTGCAGATACTGATATTTGATAGAGTCATTTAGGCCCATTATTGCGATATTTACGTTGCATTTTCAACTACACCCTATAAATCATTAATATTTTGTTATATAGTTTCTTTTTATAAACTGCTGCATGGATATACCTCTTCAACATTAAACTGATCCTGACCTTTATGCATGAATAAATTATTACAGTTATAACACTGAATATGTATTTTTTCGTGATGGATCGTGTGTAATCGGTATGTGATTACGGAAATAAACGTCTTGGTGCAATTGCTATAATATTCGTCGATAACTCCAAAAAGTTGTACTTCATTGTAGTCGTGTGGTAAGTTCACATAACTCCAAATACGTAAATTAAGGGTTCGAATCCTGCATGACCTCACTTTTTTTTGAATTTCGTTTTTATATACTTAAAGAAATGCACTTAAACACAAGACTTTGTAAGCTCACGCTTTCTTTGAAAATGTAATGTAATGCTGGGAGTTCGAGTTTAATTTGCAAATACGCCTTAAAAACAAACACACACCCCTGCTCTTGGCTTTAAAGCAAAATAAATCAGTTAAAGCTCGTCGGAGCATTTCAATAAAGAGCATCAAGGAGGTTCATATATGAGCCACAATATAAGATTTCCAACAGTGTGGTATGTGCTACATGCAAAGGCTCAGACCAGCCTGCGCATACGCACACTATGATCAGAACCTTTGCTAATCGCTTGAATATTCGATGTCTGGTAAGCTACTGATGAATAGCATTTAGAGTTTCTACTCTTAAAAGGAGGCTCCACAGACCCACCTGTGTCTATTAATGTCAAAATGCCACATTGTAGGAAATCTCATGTCGCAAACTAAAGAGGTGACGCTACAGTGTTACGGATCCGACATGAGAATGTTGTTGTCACCAAACATATCAAATTGAATAAAATGGTTAAACGATATTGCAAAAAGGAGAACAAAAATAATGAAAAAATAGTTACAATAATTAATGTCGCGTATGGGATTCGAACTTGCAACGCATGGCTTAAAATAAAAATGTGATATATTCACGTGTTCTATCCACTGAGCCACTCAGGTAACCGATAGGGCAATTGATCATTATAGCTGTATATACATTTACTGTGCTATAAAGTATCACGTGCATTTCCGTATTAGAACATACGATGAAGGCCGAAGATATATTTAGATGCTCAATCGGCTGTGAAATTATGTTAATGATTAAGGCCAGGATCAGGTTAATATTTTCAAGGTATATTTTAGATTAAAATAACATGTCTCTAACCGACAATTAACTGACTATTTCAAAACTGCAAATTGCTTACTTTTATCACAAAAACTGCAAGAGCTTTAAGCTTTTGAATATGACAACCCCTTAGAAAACGTTATGTACAGTAAGAACCTTTTCATTTAAAAACAAAGCATGTAATCCCATCTGTAAGCTTTTAAATACCATATATGAGCATTATATTGATAAGCAAGAGTGAAAGGGAATATTAAACATTGTTTCTGGTGTAAAGTATCAGTTTGTTTTTTTGTTTGGTAATATGTAACGTATGTTACGACTTGGCTTTCTCTATATTGCTTAATTCCCTAAATGATACATCGAAGAGTATTTTTTTCATTTCAGAACTGATTTTTGTGTTAAATAAACATAAAGATACTAGTTTGTCCATAATAGAATTTATCGGTTCTTATTAAGAGACTATGTCAAATTAAAAAGCAAATTTACTTTTGTGAAACAGTTTATTTGAGAACTTTTTGAAAAACAAAACATGTCGATTTGGCCAAACCTATATTAACAAAGACAATTTTGCTCTCAAGTACCAGCTGAATAAGGATAAGTTCCATATTCTGTCTAAATTGTTTAAGTAACATAATATCATCAGATAAAATATATCATAAGATACTATGTATGTCTTAAATGAGAAAGGTGGAAATGTTTATGTATGGTGGATTTAGATTTTTGTTTTACTTATCTGAAGAACACTAAGTTTGATCTAGTCACTTATTTAACAAACAACCAAAATATTTTATTGTACCCAGTTAAATGCTGCTCAAATTATATAAATATAGTCGTAATACAATACACGCTGGTAGTCCTTGTATACTTTGGTTCATCTACAATACCAAAAATTGTTTTACTTAATGCTGTATGGTAGGTTGCAGCATACACAATACTTGTGATATAACAACCCAGATATAATCAAGTATTTGTAAGACGGTAGAGCAAAATGATACATGTTACATATATACTATGCATCATAAGTGTATATAATCCTTTACTGTTTGTAGAGACCGTCTCCAAATCAAATTTTATACTGACATTGTTGTATTTGTGTATTGCTTTACTTTTGGCTTTTAAATAGACTTAAGTTTATCTTCAACATAACCTTTATTGTTTAATGGATGAAACTGATAATAAAATCAACATAGTTCTTCTGATCATTTGCTTAAGCAATGTAAATTTTATAAGTAAATGGTTCATTTAGAACAAATATTTCTGTGGAATAGGAAAACTTAGTGATATTGGTGGATTTTACATGACAATTATTACAAGTGATATCATCATATCCAAGAAAACAAGTCAATTGTTACTTACGATACCAAGTTAAATTTATAGTCTTTATTTGCCAGAATAAGGCCAGACCGAATTTGACATTCTAGTTGATTAAAAAATAGATTTCACAATGTTCTTTTAGAATTTTGGATGGAAGAGTAAAATATTTAAAGCAAAAAATTCAGTCATGAAATCTTACTTACATGTATTGGTAGTTTTTGCGATTAATGCTAAAATAACTGATGCTTATTTCCACTATACAGAATGTGACATGGCCAAATTATAGCTTAGCGTTACATAAAAATTAACAATGAGAATGAGTTGCAAAAATCACCAGGGTATGGTTTCAAGACATGTGCAAAAAGCCAAGTGTTCTGACAAAAAAAGTATTGGGAGAACACTCTTCTCAGTATTAACACTGTTATCGATGATATACTTACATGCAATGTTAACAAAGTATACATGTACATGGATTTGGTGGAAAGTATCTGCATTTCTAATTACCATGTGTCTTTTTTATTGAATCATATCCAGAACAAATGGTATTTCTTTCACATTGAAAAGGATACCATAAAGTTCAGATAATGACAGCAGTGTGACTTTAAAGACTCTACTGTCATTGATGTTGCATGTGTTTTTTATATAGTATACCAAATATTGAAACCTTTGTCAGATTTGTTTTTGACAATATTTCCTTTAGATATAAAAATAGTGTTTGCCTCATTTATTGTAATTTATAAAGCGCTCAAATGAATATTTGACCAGCACGTGAGCTTTTGGTACTTATCACATATTAGCAAATATCTGAGATCCATTGATTGCTCATGCTGATGCAGTCGAACTAGCCATATTAATTCTGGTATAAGTCTGCATCTATATATCAATGCTTTGTTGTTGCGGACAGCAAAGACTTTGTTGTGTCTGCACATTTACAAGGCTTGCCTGAGCCCTCATTTCTTGACACTGCAATGAGTACTTGTACCAAATGAAATATGCTGGCTTATTTGATTTATTCTTCGTTGCTAGTTATAATCTAGTTAGCTTGATTTGAAGTATCCAAATGGTTAATAGGATGCAACTTTATAAAAAATGGTCATGTTCTCCTGTGGCATGCTTAGTACCAAATTTAATATAAATTCTAACACACCTCGCCTATAGAGCCAACGGAAACAAACTGTGATATATCGGACAATAATTCACTGCTAAAGTGTGTGATAGCTGACGTCACTGGAAAATGACGTCATTCATGGCGTTAGACGGTGCAACGTCGTTTTCACGCTTGAAAGACGTTACAATAACATGTAAACGTATGCAGCGTAGTCGAAGTATTGGCGGGAGTTCTTCAGTGCAATGGCGGAAAGTTGGAAGAAACTGAAGTATGTGTTTTCTTCTTTTTATTGTGTGTTAGAATCGAAATAGATCAGCTCCAGTGCCTGAATTGTTGAGTTATAATTCACCGTTTGTCGGTCAGTTGTACGAAGATAAATCACTCCCGCTGCACGCTCGTGATTTGATCTTCTTTACAACTGACCTCCAAACTGTGATTTATTACTCAACAATTCACTGCTGGAGCTGATCTATTTCTTAAACAAAATACACTGTTAAACTAAGTCTTATTGACAGAAATAATTAAAACAACAAACCCCAATGAACTGTTGAAGTCCTTTCATTTAGTAATGTCTATAATACAGTACTAACAATGCAAGGGATCTTTCTAAGCATTCACCTACCTCTTTTTAATATATGACTAAATAGAATATTTTGAACAAAGCTGCCCAGCTAGCTGTTTAAATGCTTCACAAACTTATAGAAATAGGTAAAACAGATGATAAGTGTATTTTTCTCCTTAAGTATTCTTGTTATGCATATTACCAAGATTATTGTTTTTCTTTCGTCGCCAAAATAGACATGCTGATTACTACAAAAGGTATTATAACCATAGGGACAGGCATGTTGGGTACCATATTTGGGATGGAAATTGTTTTGGTTAAAAAGAGATTTAGTTTTCAGGGACCAGGGATAACACATATATAAATTCTTCATTTCTCAATTTTAACCTTGCCTGAAATTACTTAGACATTTTTACAAATTGCAAGCTAGCTTTCGTTCTTAGTTGTTTTCATTATAATAGTTGTTGTATTCAATAGCCGATAAACTGTATATATATTTGATTGGCTCACAATTTTGGTAATAGATCTTACTAAGCTACTACATGTTTAAAATCCTGTTTCTTCTAAACTTAACTGTAGACCGTATGGAAAAATGTCTTGTATATATTATGTCATGTATTGAATTAAGTTAACACATACAAGTGTCGTAGATAAATGCTATAATTCAAGCAGTTAAGAAACATGATTTGATTAAAAGGATTAGTTTCTGTAAGCAATGTTTACTTATTTGATAAAAAAAATCTTATTTGAAATAGCATTTTATGTGCTTAAAGTTCAAGTGTCTTCCTTTACATCACCTGTGCTTTTGTCAGAGATTAATTTCACTTATAACTAATGTGAAAAAAGAAACTTTTCATTATTACTTTCATTATTGAGCCCTAAAAAGGCGGTAATTTACGGCCCTTAACAGTATAAAAAATCATATTATGCTATTAATGCATCGGTATTTATATATTCAAAAGAAAGTAACGTATGGAACCATAATAAAAGGTACCTGAATGAATTAAAATAATACTGCTAGGCATTTACTTTAAATTACAAGATACTATTGATTTGTAAGAATAAGGAATAATATTGTATTAACACTAAAGGCATTCCTATTATTTAAGGGTAACATAATAAACTCTGCAATAGCAGAGAAAAATCAAAACCCATAAAGAGCTTATCTACATTATTATTTGGCTCATATGATGTGGTTTAAGAAAATCATAGTGTAAAAACCCCTTCCTAGGAGGTATTTTGGCAGCACATGGTCTAGTGATATCAGAGGGCTAAATAGTAGTTTATTTAAAATAAAGTAATGTATATAACTGCAATTTGGTATGCATATGTTCTTTAACGCATACTAGCTATTTGTTGCATTTAATTAAAGTCTTTTAAGACATTCAGCATGTGGATAAATGAAAATTATGTATAGCTTTGTATTTAAACAATAGCATTCAGAGATATTTAGGGTAACGATGGCTGTTACACGGTAACGCCCCAAAGCCAGATAACCAACATGTGTCATTTTGCTTCTTATATAACGGAGTTTTAGATGAGCTGCTGGGGGTCTATTAGCAGCTCATCGTCTTTTTTGGATAGAATTAGACTGCTCATATGTGTAGTCTCCCTGAGAGAGAGAGAGAGAGAGAGAGAGAGAGAAATTAAAATATATATCATTAGATGGAGGTGTCCTCCATCCACTTCATAGAGCCATATGACCCTGGTGACACTGAATTTTGGCCAAGGCTACAAAAATCTAATCGTTTTTTAAGGTCCTCTCAACAATGTATCTGTGCCAGGCCATGGTTAAGAAGATAGAGTGCAGACAAGACTTTTTCACATAGTTTGTTTGTCCCTGGTGATCGTGAAAATTAGGTCAAGTTCACCAAGATCTATTTATTTATTTTGGCTATCCAAATAAGTATGTGTGCAAGTTTAGTTAAAATTCATTCAATGGTTCATAACTTAGAGTGCAGACAAAAAGCTACGTCACAGCACAAAATTCGGAATCACCGTTTTGAAATAACTGTGTTAGTTTTCCTGTAATATCATTAAAGTAAGGGGAATTCGAACATAAAAGTAGCTGGTGTGTTGCATACAAGTACATACGATCAACATATACTATGCACAATAACCCTGGAGAGCCCTACCACCTTGACGTGGTCTCCAGGCCTCACTTCAAATTAGCGGGCGATATTGATTGTAATACTTGTCCCATTTTTGTAAACATCTAAGAGTAGGGCCCACCCGTTTGTAGTCGGTGGTTTTCTTAGTAACTCGAAGGGGGTGGTCTGGGGAATGAGAGCATGCAGAATATTAACGTTTATAAATTCTGTATGACTCAACACGGCTACGGGGTAGACTGAGGTGGAAACACGGTCCGGTGTTTCTAATCAGCTTTGATGCATTCTTTGCTTCCAAAGGATACTCTTAAAGAATATATTTGTCATGCTGAGCCCCAGGATGCTTAAAATGTAAAAAAAAAACATTTCTTTTATCTTCAATCTATAGTATACTTCTGATGCCAACCATGTGTTGATTATCTTATATTTTTCTTCTTTTATAAAATAATCCTGGTGGCCAGTGGCTAAACGGGTCAATTGGACAGATTATATCTGTTAAAGTATACCTTCTGTGTATCTCTAGCATTTGGAGGTCGGAAATCAACTCCATTAAAGTGTTCCACGGTGTGTGGGAGCATGGAGGATGAATCTTTCAACTAAACTACATGGCTAAACATTCAGCAAAACAAAACGTCACATAGCAAATTCAGATACTGACTCTGAAAAATCGTACCCAGCTTCTCAACCAAGTAAATCAATGTCGTCTTCTCAACAAAAAACGTATGTACCCAGATTATTAATAATCCATTCAGAAAAAGAAGGAGAGACTATCTCTTCTCTTTCTCTGTGTGTTGTACATAATACAATAATGGGCATTGCAGGAGAACCAAAGTGCATAAAAACCTAAGGTCTGGTGATATTTTGATACAATGTGCTAAAGAGTAATATGAAAAATGTCTACTACAAATGAAGACATTTTGTGGTCTAAAATGCTCCGTAACACCTCATTCATCTCTGAATACATCAAATGGTATTGTTCTCTATCCAGTCTTGAGCAAATTTACAAATGATGATATCAAGGCAGGCATGACTGAACAGGGAGTTACAGATGTTCATAGAATCACTGTACATCGTGATGGTATTATGAAACCAACTAAAACATTCGTTCTTATATTTAATTCACCCAACTTACCTACAGTTGTTCAAACAGGCTTTATGCAAGTAAAAGTAGATGTATATATACCATACCCACTTAGATGTTACAATTGTCAAGTGTTTGGTCACCATGAAAACAAGTGTGGTAGACATGCTGTATTCTGCAACTGTGGTGAACCTGAACATTGGTGACCATCAACCGGCCAAATGAGTTAACTGCTCAAGTGATTACCCTGAAAACTCCAAACAAAGCCCACAATGGGACAAAGAGAGGGCAATCCTAAAAATAAAGGGTGAAAACAACATATCTTTTCCAGATGCTTGTAAACAATACAAGCACTTTTAAACAGGTCAAACCTATACAAGTGCTGTAAACCCAAGCACTTGCAACAAATCTACACAAACTGATGACAAAACTGCGCAGACAGACGATAATAATACTGATATAAAAACAAAATGAAGAAGAGAAAACGCAAGATCAAGGTACACAAGGAAAAAGTAACGCATCTCCTCATCCAGGGAAAAGTCACTCATCTACTCATCCTGGGCCAGCCCTTTAGGCAGCGACTTTAGAAATGTTGAAGATAAGTATAGAGAAGAAGAAAAGAAAAAGAAAAAAAAACTAAAAAAAAGAAGAACGAGGACAACAATATCTGAAAGAACAAGCACAGAAAGAAAAAGAACAAGCACATAAAGTAAAACAAGCTGAAAAGAATCCATATTCTGTGTATGCGGAAAAAGATGAGTAGGAGGTCATGAACGATGATTCTGTGGTTTTTACAGAATCTTCTATCTGCGATCATCTCCCTAAAAGCACACTGTCGGATTACCATTAACTTTAAAAAATGGTAGGTTTCAATCTAACCAGTATTTTATTACCCCTTTTTAATATTATTTCCATGTATGGATTTTAAACATAAAATAATACAATGGAATTGTCGAGGTTTAAAACCTAGTTATAATATAGAGTATCTCTATTGTTTCTGAATATAATCCATCTGCATTTTGTATTCAAGAGACATTTCTTAAACCAGATGTTAATATCTCGTTAAAAGGTTTTAATATATATAACCATGTTCATAGTGATTGCCTGATGCCCTCTGGTGGTGCCTCAATATTTGTAAAATCATCTTTCCTACAAAGAAAGATTGATTTACAAACAGGACTACAAGCAACTGCTGTTTCTGTCACTCTAGACAGAGAAATAACCAATTTTGCTGTATATATTCCTCCATTCTATTCTCTCAACTCCAAAAACTTGGACAATTTACTGCAAACACTTCCTTCTCTGTATATTATATTAGGTTACTTTAATGGTCACAATATCCTCTGGGTGGTCAAAACAATGATTCCAGGGGTGAACTTATTAAAATTTCAATACAAAGAATGACATATGTATTATGAATGATAAGTCTTACACTTATCATTCTCCAAGTACAAAGTCTTTTACATCTATTGATCTTTCCTTCTGTCATCCGTCAATGTTTCTTGAAAGTAGTTGGTCTTTATGTGAAGACATAATAGTGATCACTTCCCTATCTTTAGTGAACAGAACACTTTTTCTACTGAGGACCACAATCCAAAGTGGAAATTAAATAGAGCCAATTGGGATCTATTTACTACTCTGTGCACTGGTAAATTGATACCAGAAAACTTCAAAGAATCTTTTAATCCTATATCTTATTTTACCTCTTCTCTAATTGAAATATCTAAAGAATGTATTCCTCAGACTTGGACAAATCCAACTAAAAGTAATCCATGGTACAATGACAACTGTAAAAAAGCTATGAAACAACACAAACAAGCTTTATCTAAATTCAAAAAATCTCCAAATACCAACAATGTCAATGACATTAAAGTATTTAGAGCTAAAGCCTGTAGAACAGTTAAAATTTGAAGCGTAAGTCATGGAGATCTTATGTTTTGAAAATCAATCATAAAACACCTATTAAAAAGTTTGAGATATGATAAGAAAAATCTCTGGAAAAAAACAAATCCCCCAGTTACATACATTTAAACAGAGTGGGTGCTTACAGTAAAGTATCCTCAAAAACAGACATTGCTGACACTTTTGTCACAACTCGTCATCATTCAATTATTCAAAATCCTTCCGAAAGATTAGAACCAAACAAGAGAAAGTTAAATTGAATTTCAAATCACAAAATAATGAAATCTATAACAAATATTTTAGTATAGATGAAATACTTGAAGTTATTCAACCGTCACATGATTCAGCCACGGGTCCTGATGAGATTCACTATCAAATGCTTAAACATATCCCAGATAATTCTCTTGTAACCCTTTTGAATATATTAAATTATATTTGGACTTTTGGTAAATTTCCAGAAGATTGGCAATATGCAACAATTATTCCTATTACGGAACCTGTTAAATATCCTGCGGAACCTAATGATTATAGACCTATATCTTCGACAAGTTGTCTGTAAAACACTTGAAAGAATGATTAGTAAAAGACTTACTTGGTTTTTAGAATCTAATAATCATATATTGCCGTTCCAGTCTGGTTTCAGATCTGACCGCAGTACAATTGATATTTTAGTTAGATTGGAAACTTTCATACGTGATTCCTTTATTAAAAAGGAACATGTAGTCGTTGTGATTTTCGACTTGGAAAAAACTTATGATTCCACACGGCATTCTAAAGATATCCACAAACTAGGATTAAGAGGTAGACATTTAAGCCTACCGGTGGCTTAGGCTGCTGTCCGTTCTAAGGCAGTGGGTCTGTTGATGTTGACTTTTTGTTTATCGTTACTCCCATTGTGGGAGTCTGTAATTGTTCTATGTTTTGTTGTACGTTACTTTATGTCCATTCTAGTATTGCAATCAACTTGATGGGGAAGAGAGAGATACTAGTTTTGCTTAATTTGTCTTCCTGGTGTCTTGGGATGGTTTAGGGATGGTGTACATAGACCTAATAATGACATTTTGGAATCTTCATTCGGAAAATTAGATTTATATGGGTGGGGTATTTGATTATTAAGATTACTGTGTCATCTTTATTTCATCCTGATTTTATTAATGAATAATGTCAGTCATGAAAATCAACTTTTAGGTTTAAAAAGTCGTTAGCAGTATATAATAACAGCTTTTTTGGCTAGGGCCAGCCGTCACTGTCCAAACAGGTAATTCATTTACTATGGCTACCCTTTTTGAGGATGTATAAAAAGCATTAATCAAATTCATCCATTCCAACCTGCCTTAACAACATTGTGATGCTGAAAGGTCTTTCCCAATGACATCATCTTTGCACTTAAAAAAAGAACTTTGTACTATAAAAACACCAAGGGCACTACTTTTCCTAATGAATACTGGCTCCCTGTCGTGGCAGGTATTAAAAAATAATCAATTTTCTTTCTTTTATATATGTGTTGTGTTTCCATAGTTGTGAAATTTAATTGTTGCTTTCTTTATTTTTGTAGGCTAATATATTTCTCTAAAAATGCAAATGCGGGCGGTATCTGGCATGTGGGAATTGATGGCACAGGTTCTGGAGTCGATCAATTTACTATAGCCTGTAAATGGATCACCTTTAGCGGTAAGGAAAATGCACTATCCATATGCAGATTTTAATTTCTATTCTTCTTATTATCATTATTTGTAGTAGTAGTAGTAGCAGTAGTAGTAGTAGTAGTAGTAGTAGTAGTAGTAGTAGTAGATACAGAAGTTTTCTTGGTTTGGGATGCAAATATACGGTTCATGAAATAATTATTCAATATGAATCCTGATGATCAGACTGCTCATATGGAAATAGTTTGACTGCTTTGTTGAGTCTAATCTGGGTCCATTAATGTCCATAAACAGAGGTCAAATAAGAAAATTATCCAAGATGAAACTCGTCTACCCAAATAAAAGGCCCAGTAATCGAAGTACATAAGAATCTAATCAAGCAAAGCCCCATGCTTTCAATGAACAGATTTATATAATGCAAAGTGCGTGGTCAATAGAAAAAGGATGGAAAAAGAGACGTGACATATCTCCCTACCAAATGAAGTGTCAAGCACTAGCATATCGCGTCACTTTATAACTGTACTAATAGTTAGGCAGGGCTCAAATAATCAGCTCCTACGTTCTCTGACCCACATATAGCAACAATATGGAACCGATATGGTTCAAAAGTCAAAGCCCACCACATCAACCCAGGATTTGACAATTTGGCTTTGTGTTAGTAACTCAATGGCTGGTGGTCAGTTTCTACCCTAAAAGCTGTACCATAAATGTACCTGTGAAATTATTGAATTCCCCAGACCTAAGCGAGACTTTCTTTCTCAATGACCGCATATCGTTGGTCAGCAGTAAAAAAAACTTGTATCTCTGATTTTTACATTTTTCAGGAGGCAAAAAACTGCATAACTTTTGCTAGAAGTAACCTATATTGCTGAAAGTCAGACAGGATTATATTTAGTAACATCCAAATTCACTGTTATTGGTGTTTTGAGCTTCCAATAAAGATTTCACGGCCATTATGAAGAGTTTTACTTGAGTTACGTCATTTTGACCATTTTTGGCAAAAAAACATCAAGTTACGACATTTTGAGCATCTTTTTTATGGCAAAACCGCGTATCTTGATATTTTGCAGCATGATTGATGCTTTTAAGGGGGGTTCTAATTGGTCTAGAGTTGTGAGAACTTGACAGAATGTGCGCCATGCGGTTGGTATTCCAGCTTGACAATGAGTTCTTTTGGTTAAATCAGATTTACGAGGTTTTGACTACTGACAGGCGATATGCTTTTTCACTGACCTTAAGTTTTCTGCTGGCATTGGCAACAGGACTTTTCTTATCTTCTTCCTCCTGAAAGAGCACTGCTCCGAATCCATCATTGTGTGCATCGACCTGTTAAATGGATGGTTGGGACAAATCCACCATTCTGAGTATAGGTTGCATAACTAAAGCTTTTTTAAGAGCATCAAATGCATTCTGCTGGGTTTCTCCCCATCATACCTTGCTGGCCTAAGCTTTTTTCGTCAGATCCGTTAGTGGTGCAGCAATCTGCGAAAAATTGGGGATAAAAGCTCTATAAAACCCCACAAGTCCCAAGAATGATGTTACCTGCTTCTTAGTAATGGGCGAACTAGCCCCTTCAACAGCCAAAGTAAGTTAGGGTGCAAAGATCAGGAATCGATACAATAAAGTACCACACCTGACCCAGGATACAATTGGGAAAGTACCAAACAGTTTGACACCACTAACGAGAGCCAAGAGGTCAGCCCTTTCCCAGCAGGTGACCGCAAGGTACATATAAACAGACGCTCACAAAGGCATATCAAACACATGACAGAAAAAACATAAAAGATCCACAAAAGAAGTACCACCCTGCAACAATCAGTAAAATATTTTACTGGAGGGCTTAAACTAGTGTAACGGCACCAACCTCACCCTTAATTCAGATGTGGACAAAGACACATAGATATTTGGTTTGCATGAAAAAACCCAAACTTATCAATGCATCATCCCCCAGAACATATAAATCAAGATATAACTAGACCTTTTTCTGGGCTAGTCTTTATAATGGCCCCACTCACCATATAATGACCTAGAGATTCCAAAGCCTGACATCCAATAAAACATTTGATAGGACAGACACTCAGAGTTAATTGTTAAATACAACATTGGGTTAAAAACTCTTCTGCAACAAGGCATATCAGAACCTATATTTTATGGTGATTTAGTCTATAAATTCAAACGAATTGTTGGAAAACCTAATTTTAGTGATCAATTTTAAAGGTAGTAAAACGTTATATAAGGGTTGGATATAATTTGGATATCATGCGACAGTCTGCATGCCTAGTTTTAAACCCAATCATGGTTTATAGCTATGGTTTCCTCTTTAATTGCACGACGGTGGGTCAGGCCTCAGACTCTATGACGGCTCTGACGTAAGCTTTAATTGGTGGGTTGTTGCCTGATGCTTATCTGTAGCTGGACCCACCGTGGCTCAACTTGAGGTTTTCTTTAGCTCTGACTATCTGTGAGTCGTGAGCCCTTTTCTTTGTTTCATCATGGAGTGTTAATTTGATTAGAGTGTTTTCCATGATGATACATTGCTTTAGTTAGATGGCCTCCATGCGAGCTGAACATTTCTTGTACTTCGACAACAGCAGAATCTAGGGCGAAGATTTGGTACCAGTAAAATGCATTTAAGCCCCCCGGTGGCTTAGGCTGCTGTCCGTTCTAAGGCGGTGGTTCTGTTGTTGTTGACTTTTTGTTTATTGTTACTCCCATTGTGGGAGTCTGTAATTGTTCTATGTATTGTTGTACGTTACTTTATGTCCATTCTAGTATTGCAATCATCTTGATGGGGAAGAGAGAGCTGATTGCTTTGCTTAATTTGTCTTCCTGGTGTCTCGTGATGGTTGAGCGGCTCTTCCTCACGGTGCCACGGGGTTGTCTGCAGTTTGTGATTGTGGTATTTCCTGATCATACTCACTTACTATTTTAACTGTCAAATTAGCGGCCATAAGACGCATTAATAAATGTTCTAAGACCTGTAAATGCCGCTCCCACATAGATGTGAATGATGATATCATCTACAAAGTTATCAATAATGGACATATCTTTAAGCAGCTTTCTCATCAATTTACTGCAACATGCTTGGGCAGTAACTTATCCAAAGGGTAAAACTTTAAATTGTTATAGCCTTTATGGCGTCTGAAACGCATTATACTTCCTGGCTTTCTTGGTGAGGGGCACTTGCCAGTACCCTCGTGTCAGGTCTAGCATATATATGTACTTATGCCCTGCTATTTTTGTAACTATTTCTTCCAAATTGGGCATAGGCTTACATCAAAGATTCTGACTTTATAAAGTGCACGAAAATATACGCAAACCCTATTACTGTTGTCCTTTTTCTTGACAATAAGAACAGGAGAATAATATGGGCTATCTGATGGTTCAACTATTTCTAAGTCTGTCATTTCTTTAATCTCAACCTTTATAGTTTCCATAGTACTAAACAGAAGAGGATATTGATTAATTCTTACAGCTGTATCCGTGGTCAACTTTTTATAATACTCTATCAACGTAGTAAATCCAGGTCTAGTGATAAATGTATTAGAGTAATCAGAGATAATCCCTCTTACCTGTGTGTGTTGCAAAACTGTCAAATCTGTTAATAGTGATATCATTAACCTCACCACAATCTAAAACTGAAGGTGATTCTACCAAACTTTTCATGTCTTCATACAGACTCTCTGAGCTATCATCTAGAATATCCACAGACCATACCTGTACTTTTGAAGTCTGCTGTTCATCCTCTCTTTCTATATATTTCCTCAGCATGTTAAAGTGAAAAGAATTTACATTTCTGCCAGTGTTGATTCTATAATCAAGTATACTTAACTACTCTACAACTTCAAACGGACCCTTCCAACTCATAAGCAATTTATTGGCCTTTGTTGGCAAAATTTCTAATACTTTATCACCTACCTTTATATTCTGTCACTTTGACTTCAGGTTGTAATAATGCTTATACTTCTTGGACATATACTGCA
Source organism: Loripinus fragilis (assembly GCA_964019695.1). Lineage (NCBI taxonomy): Eukaryota > Metazoa > Mollusca > Bivalvia > Lucinida > Lucinidae > Loripinus > Loripinus fragilis. Next base: position 82,227,530 of record OZ026525.1, read on the forward strand.
AATTCTCATGGGCCAAACTCACCGTTGACTTCAGTCAGTCTCTCAAATTGACCACTTATTTATACTAAGTCTATACCTGTGGATCTACACTCTCTTTTGTCCAAAGCTCTCTCAATATTTGCATATGTACTCTTACAGGCCATCCATATATCAATTAAAATGAACAGTATTCTAAACTCTCCATTGGAACCTCTCTTTACGCAAACAACAACGGATCTACATATCTATCCCAGTCTTTCAGATGTTCCGTGCACATTCTGGTTAGCGTTTTCCTCAACGTTCCCTCAAAGCGTTTCACCAGGCAATTACATATAGGATGATATGGGGTCATGATTAGCTGCTTGAAGGACAACACTCTACTTACCTCTTTCATTAAAGCTGAGGTGAACTGACTACCCATGTCAGTCAAAACTTCTTTGGGTAGCCTGACCCTACAAAACATACTTACGAACGCTTCAGCAACAGTCTTCGTTTCATTAGAGGGAAGAGGTACTGCTTCTGGGCACATAGTAGCATATTCCACTAACGTCAAATTGTATTTATTCTTACTTTCTGTCTGTGGTTCAAATCTTTTTTCTTAAAATACTTAGCATTTCCCTTTATTACCTCCTCCTCACAAGCTGTGCAGATTCTAGCTTAAGTAGGATCACTTACTTGGGAAGCTCTAATCTGATCGGGAGTAATATCACTACTAACTATGCTTGGAGTTCTAAGTTGTGATTTACTTTGATCTTTTTGCTTCGCCTGAGCCCTGGTTTGGACAGCTAAGGCAGGGACCCAGTTACTATCTGGATTCTGTGAATCTCTGACCCCTTGTATGTTACCCAAAACCACTTCGACTAAGGGATTTCCATACACAGGGCTATAACCTCACCCTCAAAATATGGAGTATTTAGATATACCTTGGCTTCAGGTAACTCTAAAGAAGATCTATCTATCATCATGCATGTGTGACTATTACCTATAAATGAACTCTCTGGCACCAACGATTATTTCACATTCACACCAGTACATCAAGTATCACACAGTACATTAACTATCTTCTGACCTAACATTTATTGTACCCTCTTTATGTTATCACTACATGACGTCATTTGAGATGAGGTGCTCACTCTCAGTATATCAGATATGAAAGTGTCTTTTGGATTTTAACTATGTGCTTGCACATAACTCACCGTGTCAGTTGATATAATACATGCAGCACAAATTTGGCTTTCACCAATTTTATCCTCATCAAAATCTTTCTAGGCTTCCTGCTTATAGGACTGAAATCTTACCTGTTTCTTGGGGGGGACTACTTCTACCCCTATAATAAGTATGAGCTGTGACGACGCACAATCCATTATACTTATGCCTTTCAGGACAAAACAGTGCTTAATGTCTTCAACCTCCACATATAAAACACAGGCATCACACTGGCTGAGGTCCCTGAGGCTGAAATCTTCTAGAAGGGGACACTGACCTTGATCGTGACCTAGACCTCGATTATGACCTATCGTTACCTTTGAACGTCAAATTTACAATATCAGTGTACCTGGTCTCTTTAAACTGATCTGCTAACTTACTGGCATGTTCAAGCGACTCAGGTTCTCTTTCTTTACAAAAAGTTCAAATTCCTTATTACAAATGGGCATGGTTGTCATACAGCCCTACATTTTGGTGTCAAAGCAAAAGAAAATCAAGACAAAGTTCCTACGTTGTACTGGTTGCCTAAACTCCATAAAAAACCCTATAAAGCAAGATTTATTGCTAATTCTAGTTCTTGTACGACAACAGAACTTTCTAAAGTGTAAACCTCGTGTCTTGCAGCTGTTAAAAACATGTTATAAAGTATTGTGAAAAAGGTATATGAGAGATCCAGTAAAAACCTATTTTGGTCTATTAAAAATTCAGATGAAATTTTAGATAAACTTAAAGCTAGAGATTTCAATGCGACCAGTTTGTCTACTCATGAGTTTTCTACTCTTTACACTACTTTACCTCATAATTCAATTAAAGATAAACTTATTGCTCTTATTCAAAGAACCTTCCAGAGAGAAGGATCTCCTTACCTTGCATGTAATGACAGAAATGCATTTTTTAATTCAGAAAAACCTAAAAATATCATGCATGGTCGTGTCAAAATGTATGTGATGCGCTGACCTTTTTGTTGGACAACATTTTTTATTCAATTGGGCAATTTGGCACCAAGCTGTATAGACAAGTAGTTGGGATTCCGATAGGCACTAATTGTGCTCCCCTGGATGCAGATTTATTCCTGTTTTGTTATGAGAGGGACTTTATGATGTCTCTTTCTGATGTTAAGCAGGCTGATGTTTTTGATGCGTTTAACACTACATCTAGATATTTGGACGATATTTTAAATATTAATAATGTTTTTTTTGACAATATGGTTAGTCAAATATACCCTTCAGAGCTCCAACTGAATAAAGCCAGTACCTCTGATACCAAAGCTGCATTTTTAGACTTGCATTTGTCAATTTCTAATGATATTGTTTCTACCGAAATTTATGATAAACGTGACGACTTTGATTTTGAAATTGTCGATTTCCCATTTTTAGATGGTGATGCTCCTTGTTCTACATCCTATGAAGTCTATATCTCTCAACTCATTCGTTTTGCTAGAGCATCTAGCTATGTTGCTGACTTCAACACTCACAATTGTTAACTCAGAAACTTCTTAAACAGGGCTATTGGTATCATAAACTTTGCAAAACATTTTCAAAGTTTTATAGACGATTCTATGATTTGATTTCTAAATTCCAAGTTGGACTTAAATCTCTCTTGCGCCAATGACTTATGGAACCTGATTACTATGGTGACTTGGTGTATAAATTGAAGAAGATTTATGGCTGTAATAATTTTTCAGCGCAATTTATTAAAATAATATCCCGTTATAAAAAGATTGGCTATAACATTAATGTATTGCAACAGACTGCATGCTTGGTGGTCAATCCAACCACGGTTGGCATCTTTGCTTTCCTCTTTAATTGCACACCGGTGGGTCAGACTTCAGACTCTATGATGGTTCCGACTTAAAGACTTATCTATTGATGAGATGGTAGGAGACTGATGCTTTGGCTGTTTGTCCGGCCAACCGGGGTTTACCTGTTGGATTTCTTTTGCTCCGGTATTCAGCTTTATATACTGTTGAGTCATTATCTTTGCTTAATCTACTTGTTATATCTTGATTTGTATGTTTTAGGAGATGATGCATTGATAAGTTAAGGGTCTTTCATGCAAACCAAATATCTATGTGTCTTGATCCACATCTGAATTAAGGGTGAGGTTGGCGCTGTTTTACCGGTTTAAGCCCTCCAGTGAAAGTATTTTTTACTGACCATTCCAAGGCGGTACTTCTTTTGTGGATCGTTTTTGTAAGTTATGCTTCATGGTGGTGTGTGCTGTGGTGTCTGTTCCTTGTAGCTTTGTGACCACCTGCTGGGAAAGGGCTAACTTCTTGGCTGTTGTGTTTGTTGTGTTTTGTCACTTTTCCAAATGTGTCCTGGTCCACATCAGAATTAAAGGCGATGTTGGCGCTGTAAAACTGGTTAAGCCTCTCTAGTAAAATATTTTACTGACCGTTCCAAGGTGGTTCTTCTTTTGAGGATCTTTTATGTTTTTGTTTTGTCTAGTGTTTGCTATGTCTTTGTGCGCGTCTGTTTATGTGTGCTTTGTGGTCATCTGCTGGGAAAGTGCTGACCTCTTTGCTCTCGTTTGTGGTGTCTAACTGTGAGTTTGTCACTTTCCCATTGGTATCCTGGGTCAGGTGTGGTACTTGATTGTATCGATTCCTGATCCTTGCACCCTTACTTACTTTGATCTCTAAAAATAAGATCAGCCAAGCCTTCATAAGTTTTTTTTTCAATTCTGACCATATCTACCCATCTGGTAAAATGACTTTTTAAGTGGCTGGTGAACTGCTGAAAGTTTCACCTGAATCCAGTCTTCACTTTATATACCTTCGCTTGAAAACCTTCTCAGTTAACAGTTTTAGTAAGGCAGCCTTCAACATGTCATAATCTGAGGCTTGTTCAACAGGCATTAAAACATACACACCTAAAGCTTTGCCTTTAAATAATGAGCTCAAGTTGGTGGCCCAATGATCTCTTTTCCATCTTTGAGGAGTATCATACCTCTCAAAACGAAGTAAATATGGATCCATCTCATCCCAACTCTCATCAAAAGCTGGTATCTTAGGTGTTTTAGCTACACTATATGAAATTTGATATTTACTGTTCATGGGCCTAATCCTACCTTCTTTGTTTAATATTTCCATTTCAAGGAGATGCTCTTTCTCATCTAAATCGTTTTGTAATGTATGGTGCTGTAATTCGCGTTCCATTGTAATCATTGCTTCAGTAGCTGCGCGTTCACATACGTCCTTTTTGCACTGAGTTTCAATTTCATGCGCTTCTCACTTTTTCTTCACGCTCCATTTTGTGCTCAAATTCCTTTTCATGTGCTTCCCTTTTATGTTCTTTTATTTCAATTTCAGCTTCGTGTGCTTCCCTTTTGTGCTGAATTTTAATTTCCCGTGCTTCTCTTTCGTGCTCTTTTAATTTAATTTCAGCTTCTCACACTTCCCTTTTACGCTGAATTTCATTTTCATGTGCTTTTTTCCTCGTGCTCCCTTTCCACTCAATTTCCTTTTCAAATGTTCTCTTTCGCGCATTTACGCATCTTTTTCACAGGTTTTTAACAACACTTGAGTTCGCTCTGTTCTTTTTCATGCAATTCTTCACGCATTGCTTAGCGCTCATCTCGCAACTGATCTTGCTGATCCTTGACGAATACTCTTAGCGCATCGCCCTCATATCCAAATAATTCCCTCAGGGCCTTTAAGTTCTCAATGTTCTCCATCTCAAATTAATGTTCAGTATATTAAACGATCAGGAGTGTGTGGTGTCTGCCTATACTTGCAGAACAAGGGTAAGGGTTCCCAAAGAAAAATAAAAGAACGTTGTTAAAAGTTAGTTGACTAGTTTGTCTATTAAAAGATCATTTAAGATTTGAACTTAACTTTTATCTTGCTGCACTGTGCTTCACTGTTATAATTGTAGTAATATTGCAGCATCGAAAATAGTTTTCTTTAATCAAGATAGGAAATTCCTCCTTTTATTATCAGAGCCACAAGTGACTAACGTTAATCCATATTGGTACATATGACAGGCGTGGAACCTCCCATTACATCTCAGTTTACACATTTAACATTTAAAACCTTCATATGTATCTTCCGGCCTAACTTCAGGCAGAACCTGAAATTCAGTATCATGCTCGGAGTACCTCAATATTAAACATCACAGGCTATAATTCTATCCCGTTTCCTAATATATACCAATTACTGAGTGCGTATGTTCACGTCATTTGATACAATTCAGTAAGAATCAACTATAATAAGACGTAATCAGACCCGAACGCATACTTTTTGGGGGATGTTTCAGTGGCGCAGTTGGTAGCGTCGATGTCTGGTGTAGTGCTAGGTGGAGTTGTCATGGTCGTGGGTACGAATCTTGCTAGAGGCAAATATTTACAGCATCTATCTGCTCAGTTGATTTGTTACCTCTCTCTCTCATTCTCTCTCTCTCTCTCTCTCTCTCTCTCTCTATATATATATATATATATATATATATATATATATATATATATATATATATATATATATTATATAAATATTACATTCCCTGCACGGGTGATAGTCGAAAATATCATCCCGAGAAAATATCATCCCGAGGAAAATATCATCCCTCGAAATATGATTATCAACCTCGCCTGCGCCTCGGTTGATAATCATATTTCGAGGGATGATATTTTCAACTATCACCCTAGCAGGAAATGTAATATTTATTTTATTATACCTAACAAAACATTAGATCCCTTATTTTCTGAAGTATACTTCTCTTACTCAATAGACCTATTATGGTGAGGGGAGATCCAAAGGGAAAATAATGAACAGCCTCTTATCTAATTAAATCTTTCACAAAAATGGTTCTTCTGCTCGATCTGACCGCTGACGTTCCTTTTAATAAATTACGTCATAAAAGCTTATGACGTCAAACTTTATACCAAGCAGCGTCATTTTTAAAAGAGCTACTGTACATGAGGCTGTTTTGATGCAAAATAGCAAATTTCGCCTAATCTGCTTAAATTTGGTCTCAACGTGTTCCTCTCGTCCTAACTAAGAAAACGAGTACCCACAATATAAACAATGAAGTTATTTGGAGTTTAAAGTCGCCAAATCATGCGTCATGTCCGCCATTGCTGTTGAACGTCTCCTGACGTAAACGAACCGTACGCGCATCGGCGTTGCGCATCATGTGACCGCCCTGCTATTTTATAATATCACCCGCTGCTATGGCAAACACGTGGCAGCATTCGCCGTCGCTGTAGCAACGGGTGATATTATAAAATATCAGTCGTTCGTCTATGGAAGTTTTGTATGGGGAATTCACGTGAGGTATAATATATATATATATATATATATATATATATATATATATATATATATATATATATATATATATATATATATATATATATATATATATATACACAGAGGGATATAATGAATCAACTGAGCCGATAGATGCTGTAAATATTTTGCCTCTAGCGAGATTCGAACCCACGACCTCGGCAACACCGCCTAGCACTACACCAGACACCGACGCTACCAACTGCGTCACTGAGACATCCCCAAAAAGGATGTTCAGGAAGCGCTGATATTGACAACGACAGATGCAGTACATATATATATATATATATTATACCTCACGTGAATTCCCCATACAAAACTTGCATAGACGAACGACTGATATTTTATATATGTCCTTTTTGCATATACATGATTTTTTGTATTTTTGTGTTTGTAGATATTTCACCATCCATACTGCTTCAGGGTTCACACAGGCTTGAAAAGTACTTGAATTTAGAGGGCTTTCTTGAAAAGTCCTTGAAAGTTATTTGTTATATGACTGGAGAGAATCCCGTTTCCTGATTGGCCCAATTTGTCTTCATAAATCTCTATGTCTACCTGAAAACTGGTCTGAACCGGTCCACAAGTTAATATAGCATGAAAACCAGCTCGAACTAGTTTTTAGAAGTTAATATTTTTGACACTTCTGCAATATTACCCTCTACAGAGCTAAAAAATAGCATGATGAGTGTGAAACTAGCATGTGCAGCATGAAATTGACATGATTTGATGTTTCACCTCCCAACAGGTAAATTAAAGACTTTCATGATTTTTTACAACAGTTTTGCTTTGCTTTGTTTGTTTATTTATCTTTGTTTGAGTAAGCAAACTGTAAAAACAGTTTTATGATAACATTTTATATTCCCCATTAAGAGAATTAATATACATTTGAAAATGCAAAATACTACATTAAAATATTTTATTAAAAGCTGCTAAAACTTGTGAGAAAGTCCTTAGATGTCTTAGATTAAAGGATGAACATGTCTTTAACAACAAAAGTAAAAGCAGAAAAATTAACATTCTTAAATAAAAATTCATATAACAAAACAGTTATTGACTTCAATTTCGGTAGACATAAGGATTTATCTACCCTTTAAAGCGGTATTCACCTCGGCCTAGCGGCCTCGGTGAATTATCCCTTTTTCGGGTAGATAAATCCTTATGTCTACCTCATTAAAGGGTAGATAAATTCTTATGTCTACCTCATTGAAGTCAATAATTGTATAATATCACCCGCTGCTATAGCGATGGCGAATACTGTCACTCGTTTGCCATAGCAGCGGGTGATATTGTAAAATATCAGTCGTTCGTCTGATGCGCAACGCCGATGCGCGTACGGTTCGTTCACATCAGGATACGTTCAACAGCTATGGCGGACATGAGGCATGATTTTAGCCTCTTTTAACTCCCAATAACTTCGTTGCTCATGATCAGAAACTTAAAGTGTGGGTACTCGTTTTCTTAGTTAGGACGAGCAGAACATGTTGAGACCAAATTTGAGCGGATTAGGCGAAATTTTCTAGTTTGCATCAAAATCACATACTGTAAAGTATCTCCATTTAAATGACGCTACTTGGTATGACGTTTGACGTCATAATTTTTTATGACGTAATTTATTTAACCGAACGTCAGTGATCAGTTCGAGCATTCAAGCTGTTAAAAAAAGAGAACCATTTTTGTGAAAAATGTATCTTCTTTCATTCATGCATTCCCTTTAGAACTCAACTCACCCTGGTAGGTCTAAGAGAAAACAAACGTAGAAAAAAGGATATAATGTTCTGTTCGGTATAATAAAATAAATATTCTAACACACCTCGCCTATAGAGCCAACAGTAACAAACTGTGATATATCGGACAATAATTCACCGCAAAAGTGTGTGATAGCTGACGTCACTGGAAAATGACGTCATTCATGGCGTTAGATGGTGTAACGTCGTTTTTACGCTTGAAAGACGTTACAATTACATGTAAACGTATGCGACGTAGTCTAAGTATTGGCGGGAGTTCTTCATTGCAATGGCGGAAAGTTGGAAGAAGCTGAAGACTTCGAATGTGTTTTCGTCGTTTATTGAGTGTTAGAATCGAAATAGATCAGCTCCAGTGCGTGAATTGATGAGTAATAATTCACTGTTTGGAGGTAAGTTGTACGAAGATAAATCACTCGCGCTGCGCGCTCGTGATTTGATCTTCTTTACAACTGACCTCCAAACAGTGAATTATTACTCAACAATTCACTGCTGGAGCTGATCTATTTCTTAATCTTCCCTCGAAATATGATTATCAACCTCGGCTGCGCCTCGGTTGATAATCACATTCCTTTGGATGATATTTTCGACTATCACCCTCTCAGGGAAAGTAATATATATATATATACACCTTTGGGACCTATCCAGTGGACGTACATGATAAATAGGAATAGTTTTTTAATAATTGTTTACATTTAGTTGATAACATTATTTTAACTTTCATTGAATCTGTTGTTCGGGCACTATAAAAGGTGAACTGCGAGCTGGCGATAATTTGGAATAAAGAGCATGGCCAAATTAAATTGACTTGCATTTACTGACTTGACCTAATCCGTGAACCTGGAGCCTGTGGCTGGTTGTGCCACAGGGTTTGACAAACCGCCATAGACCAGGATAGTAATGTAACAGCAGGTCTGTTACAGCCATCTACACTGCATACACTGAGCAAAATTTCTAATTGGTCACCTTACATTTTTATGTTTGTTTTGAAAGTAAGATTTGGTTATACAAGATTCATGCTTATATAAATCAACCAATGCCTTGCCAAAACTCGGCATGTCATTTTATTTAAAGACATATGCGGCTATTTTCAATGCGCACCTTTACCGCGTCTGGAAACGGGTAAAATTGTCTAGGTCCTGTCTTTCGACCATTAACGGATTCGGATCAGCACAGCTTTCCGATATTCTTATGCAATATTGGTATTCCTACATTTTCTTGACAAAATGAATGAATGTCTATGTCTATGTCTATGTCTATGTCTAATGAAGTAATTAAAATGTGTCCGAAATATCTATTGACATCTTATCAAAACCGATCGTCTCAGCACTATAGACAGATGAATGTAGCTCAGTCGAAATCAAACGACGTACACAATTACCCTGGTAACGAATACGATAGTGGCAGAGTCTCTACTATTTGTACGGTTGTCTAAAGCGGCGCACGACCTGACCTCGTGGCCTAGTGGTTAGTGTGTCTGGCTACGAAGCCACAGGACCAGGATCGATTCCCGGATGCGCACATAATTTCAGTGCGATTTTCTTTCTTTTTTAACATTTTAATGCTAAATTGCTTCTTACAATAGTAAAATGACATCATCAAAACGACTGAAATGGTCATTCCTGAACTTTTTTTTATTGAATTACGCATGACACCTATGGGGGTGGGGTTAAATTTGGCCCTCTTGAAAGAGAATTAGTTCGGTGACCCAAGATTTTTATTCTTTTTTCTGAAAGGTATTATAGTAGTCCGTGAATTAATATCAATTTTTTAAGATTTTAAACATCAGATTCTTTAATACATGATATATTCTAAAACAAATTCCAATTTTCGACGAATTGCCAAAATATATCATGCACTATCTTGTCACAGCATGGGATAACAAATAAACTAGCACAATTTCTAAAAGGTTTGAGGTCATGGACAATAATTTAAGTTAAGGGAAAGAAGCTGGCTGAAGATTACAACAGTTTTATCTCGATAATTAGAACTAGGGTTATTATTTTATATTTTTAGAAAATTGGTCAAATGCTGAAAACTTCCATGTAAGATTCTGAAACAATAAGCACGGTGACATATTGTTTTTATTTCGTAAATGGATAGCCCATGCATAAAACAAACTGTATGCAAAGTATTGAACATATTTCAACATGGGAAGTATTAAGTAGCATATGTCCTTAAAAATGACTGGTATGTCTTCCACAGATGATGCTAGAGTAAAGGTACCCTCATTTCAAAAAAGTCACATTTTTCTTACAATATGATAGATTCAACAGATATGCCATCCATTTGTATTTTTGATTGGATGAAAAAAAAACGAAAACACTTCAAATGATTCGCTTCAATCAGACTCCCCTTTTCTGTTACGTAATATCATATGGCAAACACTACCAGCATTTAAATCATTGAAATTCAGCTTTTTGCATGCAGTTAACATAGGAAGTTCGCACTGTTCTATACGCTTTATTATCTGTGATACAGTATTGAAATTTTCAGCGATTATGTATTACTACTAGACGTCACTATTCTAGTTTGTTAATTGAAAATAAAAGTGCAAAGTACCGTCAAATTCACTAATTGAAAATAATAGTGCAAAGTACCATCAATTCACTTTTTAAGTTTTACATTCAAACAGGAAGTGCCAAGCAGCACTGAAATGTTTGTCATCACAAAATTGACGAATTAAGTTCTATTCTGTTTGGGCTATCGTGTTCAGATAAAATAAAATGCATACATCAATTTTTGAACAAGCTAGTAATGAATCTAAAAAATCTCACAAAACGTGATATTCTAAAAAATGCGTAAAAATCTACTTTAGTCGAAATTTCAAGTTTTTGGTGTTTTTTAAGTCGACTACACTATTCAAATATGAAAAAGGCACACATTAGAGGCAACTAACCGTTTGTTCTGAGATGATAGCACAGAAAAAAGTAAAAAAGAAGGCAAAAATCAGGAATCGATACAATCAAGTACCACACCTGTCCCAGGATACCTTATGGGAAAGTGACAAAAGCACAAGAAAACGTACATACAGAAACACCTAGAGGTCAGCTCTTTCCCCGACAGGCGACCACAAGGCTGCAAGACATAGATATATAAATAAAATACCCACACAAGAAGTCAGGGTCGTACCTACGTACGCAAAAACGAATATGCGTACAACTCGGCTCCGCCAGTAAAGTTTTTAAGCTACTTACTTTGATTTTTGAATGAAACAATGCTGCTAATAGTATAAACTCTGCCCTTCAAGAATTTTTCCTGCCGCTGATTTATTTCAAAATCATTTTTTTTGGAAAAATAATATTTCAGAAATACCATCTAAGCGTCAAACAGATTGGATCCAGATCAGGCCCGACGTGTTGGCGAGCCTGATCTGGGTCCAAACTGTTTGCAAAGGTTATCAGCAGACGACATTCCGTAGGCAATGAGTAAATTAGGTGTCTTGGGAGCTAGCTTTACTTATTCCAGAGCGATGCCCCCTGACCCAAATCTAGAGTGTGTATTCTATAAAATGCCTATGGTGCGCCACTGGAAGTACCGCATTGGAACGGTCAGAAAGAAAATTATTGGAGGGAAAACTAGTTTTACTAACTTAAAAGCCGACTTTAAACCTCACTCTGAGTATAAGGAAATAAAATAATAATGCATGCTTTTTGAAAGGCGCTGGGGTTCCTGTTGTAATTTGTGACTGCCTCTTGCACGTGACAATTGGCGTTCGGCACAAGACGTTTCACTTTGTGACGTAACGTTATAAGAATTGTGACGTCACGTCATGGGGATCACACAGACGTTTGCTTGAAAGAGCTATCATTAACGTTCAAGCTCCAGGTGATCGTACAAATCCCTCAGTCTTAGGGCTAAAATATATCCTAATATCAACAAAACTGGCATCTTCGCGATTCAATTTTACTTTTGTATTTTTGCAATGTTAATGATGATCACGGCACATTTTTCAGCAGTAGAATAAGGTTCTTACTTTGACCAAATCGACTCCGTATAGATACCAGAACTGGGCGCTTTAAAAAAATCAGGCCTTTATACTGCAGATGAATAGAACAGAACATAGCCTCTAATCGTAACAGCAACCAACTCTCGTTGTTGCCGCCAACAACTTGTTCGTTGGTTGCTATTACCAATTGAACTTAATTTTGATATAAAGTAAAGTAAGTAAGGGTGCAAAGATCAAGAATTGATACAATCAAGTACCACACCTGACCCAGGATACCAATGGGAAAGTGACAAACTCACAGTTAGACACCACAAACGAGAGCCATCAGGTCAGCCCTTTACCAGCAGGTGACCACAAAGCACATATAAACAGACGTGCACAAAGACATAGCAAACACAAGACAGAACAAAAACATAAAAGATCCACAAAAGAAGTACCGCCTTGCAACGGTCAGTAAAATATTATACTTGAGGGCTTTAACCGGTTTAACGGCGCGCCAACCTCACCCTTAATTCAGATGTGGATCAAGACACATAGATATTTGGTTTGCATGAAATACACCTAACTTATCAATGCATTATCTCCTAAAACATATAAATCAAGATATAACAATGAGATAAAGCAAAGATAAGGACTCAACAGTAAATAAAGCTGAATACCGGAGCAAAAGAAATCCAACAGGTAAACCCCGGTGGGCCCGACAAACAGCCAAAGCATCAGGCCCCTACCATCTCATCAATAGATAAGTCTTTAAAACTTCAATTAAAACCATTTTTCTTAAAAAACATATTTTTTTCATTTTCAACTAAAAAACTGTGGATTGAAAGACAACTTTTCTGTAAAACCGCTAAACTTTTATCCATTAAACTGCCTATTTAAAGTAAGTAAGGGTGCAAAGATCAGGAGTCGATACAATCAAGTACCACACCCGACCCAGGATACCAATGGGAAAGTTACAAACTCACAGTTAGACACCACAAACGAGAGCCAAGAGGTCAGCCCTTTCCCAGCAGGTGACCACAAAGCACAAAAAAGACGCGCACAAAGACATAGCAAACACAAGACAGAACAAAAACATAAAAGATCCACAAAAGAAGTACCGCCTTGGAACGGTCAGCAAAATATTTCACTGGAGGGCTTAAACCGGTTTAACGGCGCGCAAACCTCACCCTTAATTCAGATGTGGATCAAGACACATAGATATTGGGTTTGCATGAAAGACCCCTTACTTAACAATGCAATATCTCCTAAAACATATAAATCAAGATATAACAAGGAGATAAAGCAAAAATAAGGACTCAACAGTAAATAAAACTGAATACCGGAGCAAAAGAAATCCAACAGGCTGCGCTGAAAAATTATTAGAGCCAACACTCTTCTTCAATTTATACACCATAGAAATCAGGTTCCGAAAGTCCTTGGCGCAAAAGGAAAAAATTATTTCAACGTTATTACCGCTTGATCAGAAATATTGACTTTATAAATTGAGCAATTAGAAATTTTGTTAAGTGTATGCAATTATGAAGACCCTTGGTCAGCAAATGAAAGTGGAGTCCATGTTACGACTTCATGTTATTTCACAACCGTGTTTTTCCTAATACAAAAATGTGTTCATGTTATGGAGTTTTATATACATGTATTGAACTAATTGCCAACTCGCTTTTCCAAACATGTACACTTGTTATGTATAATTGGCTGAATTCTATTTCAGATGGGATATTATACTGGATAGATTTAGGATCCATCAAAGGGGGGACTTTAGCGACTGCGTCTGATTATGGTCAAATATACAGTGGCGTGACAGTGGTCCATTTTAAAGTAGTTGCCAATTATATATATGCTATATCAACAAATACGTAAGTAACCTTTAGATACAGTATCCCTTTGTAGCGATGAAGCATACCCTTGATATATGAGGCTGTTAATTAACTAACTTTAAAATAAACGCAACCATTTTAAAGTGCTATGTTTAGCTCACCTTAGCCATTGGCTCAGGGTGAGCTTTTGTATTCCTCTGATGTTCGCCGTGGTCCATCGTCATTCTGTCCGTCCATCTGTCAGTCAACAATTTGCTTTAAAACTACATCTCCTCCCACACTTCTGGGTGGTTTTCTACCAAACAACACAGGAATTATCATTGGATGGTTCCATTTCACAGTTGTGGTATGATTTGAATCCCATGCAGAATTCTGATTGCCATACATTAAAATCTTGACCTAGAGCCTTGGTATTTGGTATGTATCATCATCTAATAGACCTCAATCAAATTGTAAATGAATACGATCAGGAATACAACAATTACAAGTTGCGAACCAACCAACGGCACCTCATGAAACTTGTCCTGTTGCTTAGCCTAAGCGAAATATAATACTGTGTCATGGTTGATAGCTTGAAGTAAGGTATTCAGTAAGATATTCAGTGGTGTGTTGGATCGGGGGGGGGGGGGGGGATATATTATTGTATAATATTTTGACCCACCCCTCCCCATTATAAGTAAAATGTATGATATATATGCTGCCAGAAGACTGCTTGAAAACTGTTGTGTTGCTTAGCCTAGGTAAAATATAATACTGTGTCATGGTTGGTAGCTTGAAGTTAGGTATTCAGTGGTGTGTTGGAGTGTGGGGGGGGGGGGGGGTCAATAAACCATGGTTTAATATTTTGACGCCCTCCTCATTTAAAGTAAAATTTGAATATACACTGCTAGAAGACTGCTTAAAACTTGTTGTGTCGCTGAGCTTATTCAAAATATGATACTGTGTCGTGGTTGACAGCTTGAAGTAATGTATTCAGTGGTGTGTTTGATAGGGGGGGGGGTCATTATATCATGGTATAATATTTTGAACCCCTCCCCATTTAAAGTAAAGTGTACAGTAAACTGCCAAAAGACTGTTTGAAAACTGTTGTGTTGCAAAAGTATTAATACTGTATTGTCGTATTTTTTTGACCCTGAAGTTCAAAGGGCGTGGTATATGCTAATTTCATCTCCGATCTGTTATCGGTAGTTTTCGCCGAATATACGGAACTAATTAGGTTATTTGAAATGGAATGTCTGACATAAGTAGCATTTCGACAATGTCGTCCGCTGTGGTGTAGTGGTTTAGGCGCAGGACTCGTAGCGTATAGAAGATAAGTTCGAATCTCACGAGGAGCGTTTCTTTTTATTTTTTCATGTAAGGAACGGTATGCGCTTAAAACAGGAAAGTGAGAAAATGATGACGGTATGCGCTAAAAAGGAAAGCGTGAAAATGATGGTTTTTTATATTATTATTTATTGTTTTAATGTACACAGGATAACACTGCCAAGAATGTCGGACAACCAATCTTGGCTCTTAGGCGAACCAGCTCGATTTACTAGCGACTACACGTGTAACAGCGTGTACATATGCACAATTGCAAAAAAAAAAGCATTTTCACGATTATCTAGAGTTTTCCGTCATGTCAATACATAGAAACTAATTTACTGGAAAAAAAATAAAAACTCCTTGCGAGATTCGAACTTACCCTCTCTATAATAAGAGTCCAAGGGTTAGGCCAATACACCACAGCGGACGATATAGTCATATTACTACCGTTATGATACATTAAATTTCAGAAAACCTAATTTATTCCCGTGTATTTGGCGTAAACTATCGATAACAGGTCCGAGATAAAATTAGCATAGGTCACTACCTTTGAACTTCATGGTCAAAAAATACGACAATATCATGGTTTACAGCCTAAAGTAAAGTGATCAGTGTGCTAGGTGGGGGATCAATATGTTATGATATAATATTTTGACCCTCCCCATTTAAAAATTGTTTGTTAGTTTTGTTGCTTTACGTCCCAGTAAATAATCATGGTCATGTCGGGATGATCATTTCACCTAACCACACTTTTAATATCAGCAAGCTTGAACAAGCTGTTAACCAGTTATTCGTACAAATACTAATGCTTGTAACTGACAACATACCTTCTTGAATGAATCAGCGGAAGAGAGGAAAATGACCGGAGATACTATTTCATGATCAATCTCCACGAAAGTATGGGACTGGGCAGGGATCTAACTCGCGACACCTGGATCTGCAGTCAGACACGCATTTGTAGTCAGACACGTGATCAACTGCGCTATGCGGCCTGCCCCCCATTTAAAGTAAAATTTGACTATAAACTGCCAGAAGACTGCTTTCAGCGCTATTAAGATGAATGTATTTCATTCAGATTATTTAATTCAATCTTTCTAAAAGTAAGTGGGAGTCAAAATATTATAAGGGGGCGGGGTCAAAATAGTAGAGCAATTTTTTGACCCACTGGTTATTATATTACGACCAGCAGGTCACTTTTAGATAGGTCAAATTATTAAATTACATCGGCAAATGTTAATACATGAAAATATGTGTGATCCCTGTAATATATCCCATGTCTTATAACCTAGAACATGCTGTGGTCTTATGAAGTGATTCATTGTGTGTATTTGTCTTATCATTGTCATAGATGATACATTTGATTGTCCAATCACCTGATAGCCTGTGAATGTCTTTTTCTTCAGAAAGCATTTTTACATGAACACTTTTTTCATAGTCATACTTGCTACTAAAATCATAATCATCAAGTGAATGTATTCCCTTGGGATGCTTGTCTACCCTTTTCTCAGCAAGCACATTTTACTGAAGCGATTTAGTGTATGACAAAATCTGCTATTTTTATCATTTGCTGGACATTGTTTATTAGAATGAGTATATCCACATGTCATGCTTCGCATATGTAGATTTGTCACGGGAGCTTTTCCTTTTCTCATGTTTTCTAACTAGACGCTGTTTTGTTTGACATTTACTTCTGATGGCGTGTACATTCGTATCTTCACAAGAATTCACATATTTGAATTGCTTTTAAGACAATTCATATGTCCTGGATATGTCTATACATTTTCAAGTGTCAAATCATTGCCTTCATTGGTGAGTTTTTCTCCCCTTTGGTTGATTTTATTCCAAATCCAATATGGTCTGTTATCATTTCATCTTCCATGGTATGGTCTTATCTGCATTCCGTGCAAAGTAATTTAAATCTGTTACAAATTGTTCAAAAGGTTAGTTTGTTCCTTGGTCTCTACGCATAAAAATATACCTGTAGTAGAATTTGTTAGATTTAGGTTTCCAGTAATTTTCAAGTTGTTCATAGCGAATTACTAGTTGTTTTATTTATTCATGTGGTAGTGTCCATATAGAACAATTGTTGCCTCCTTTTTCTCCAGTCCACACCATGACATAATTGCATTTTTCTCCTGAGATTTAGAAATTAACGGACCTCCAGACATAACATTACAATGTCATTGAAAGCTCCAAACGCTAAAGGCAAGTCTTTTGCATACCAGTCCATACATGGATATTTTGAGACACTAAGACAAATACATACAATGCATCATTTGATAAGACCACACCATGTACTAGTTACAATACATAGGAGAAATTACAATACTTATAATTTATATCGACTTCATTTATGGTAAAGTATTACACAAAATTCTTAGTGACTTGCATTAAATGCTCGGATAGAGTCCTGTGTGCACAAAGCTTTACATTGTACATGTACATGAATGAAGACTGCCAAAGAAATAAACTAAGTATATAGTAAACAAATGTCACAATGACATATTCTATTTCGTTCATTTGACTAGTAAGTTGATCCTGCGTTCGTTTTCCTACTGTATCTGTGGTCACAAGTTATATAATTCGCGTTGGGAACATGGGGTTTAACTGGCGATACTTAATAGTTTAACTGGCGTTAAACTAGTGCATACACCTCAGTCGTGCGAAAAGATATCCTTGCGTTTTATTCAAGTAAAAGTTATCTCAAAAGTTTGCCTTTAAGCGCAAAAGAATTGACTTTCAAAAAATCCTTCTCATTTATCAACATCGCTCAATGACACGTTTACTTTGGGCCGTGGGGACCAATTAGATCTATCGATGGGTCCAAGCGATACCTGACATCATAGTCACGTGTACTAAATGTCTACCACGCTGTTCATCAATCGATGGGTTCAAGCGATACTTGGACATTATATTCATGTGTACTTAACGTACCACTTCAGACTTTTTCGATAAAAATCTACTGTTAGCAAAACTCCGTTACGAAAGGGACTCCCATTCCCAAGACATGCATCAATCTACAGAAAGCTACTCCAAACTATCGCAATGATTAAAAAACAGCTTCTATTTTTTTATCTTGTTGTATTTTGTAAATTTGTCAGAAAAAGTACATGATTATACATGACTTTGAACTTCAAAATGTTTTTGAAATAAAATGATTTTCAGAGTTACTTAACGATGCTATCCGAAAGACCACAACCTGGTCTACTATATTCAATATCCTTCCTAATTACGATAATGTCATGACATTCGAAGTTGAATTTGCGATTCAGTGACATTTTGTTTTCGTACAGCGCCGGATAAAATTCACGAACAGTGACGTCCTGCCATCCGCTTTTCTCAACAGTTTTACAGACTTTATTCGTCAAAATGATTTATTTCACTAATTTCAAAACAATTTATCAGTATATGACCATTCGATTTCACTCGGAACTGTCTAAATTACCGTCAACTTTATTTTTTTAACATGGGGGCGCAATTATATTGACACACCGGCATGTCCAATTTCGATGGAATAATGTTATGCGATCATAGCGTATTTATACATGAAACTGTATTATCATGTTGGACGAATTTCCAGGTATTTAAGTTTATATCTATTCATAACAACACTCAAATTGGCTATACATTTATGCATGTTGAATTAATTGCGATTATTTTCACACTTTTTAAATCCGTTTCAAGAACTATTTTACTTTATGTATAGTCGTGTCTGTCCATTATAGATCTCACACAGTAAGAGTATTGTCCGTCATGGATAGAGTCCAATAGAAAACAGGTGCAGCAGCTTAATACCGTTTTTCATTCATTCAAGTTCATTCAGAAAAAAATAATAACACTGCAGGTAAAACAATTGTACGGATTTAACGATAAATAATGACCATGGCATGTAAAAGCTCGGTGGCTCAGTAGGTAGAGAGGCAACTGTAATAATATGCACGTGAGCTATGTAAAAAGTTATGGGTTCGAATCCCATTGTTTAGCATTTTATAGGCTTATTGATATGCTCTAATTTTTTTCCATTTGTTTCCATTGTGTATTTTCTTATTCTAGATATTTTCTTATTTTGTGCATTTTTCTTTATATTTTTTAATATTTTATTTTTTCAATTTCTATATTTTAAAATCTTTTTTTAGGAATAGTATTTTATTTCAATATATACATGATATAAAAAGTTCATAAAATAATGCCAGCATAGTGAGATTTTGATTTTTATCACAATGCTGAGCATCAAAGGATCATGTGAGCCTGCGGAAATAAGCAAACTCACCAGAGCGTTACACAACCTGTGGATGTATATAAAGACTCATTTTAACTTTAAATATTGCATAAAATCCCGTGTCGCACGCTATTAACACCCATGTTTTAACAGGCGAAAACCCATGTATTAATCAGGCAATTCACGCGCTGTTGATGCACGGCTTTTGTACATTACATATACGCATTCTAGGCCGTCACAAAAATTGACGTCATCAACAGTAGCGTATATAGAAATTAACGTAATTCGGTGATGTTAGGATGACGTAAGTCTTCGCTCTGGAACAGGCTTTTCAAAGCATACGAACCCTTCATGCTTTTGCGTGCCATTATAGTAATACAAAAATGAACATTTCGAAGCGCTTTTCCAAAGTTTTCAAGTGACAAAATAACTTTATGAAATAATCACGATCAAACATGGTTTTCTGATACATTAACATCTGCTAGACCCCTCGTGGGTCGTTAAAACCCTCGCGCTTCACTGGTTTTCCTGTAAAGCCTGAAATATCGACATACACAATGTACGCCTTTTTGTTCAAAGGCGGATCCACGACTCCAGGAGAGGGGATTCAGATAAATTAGGGAGGGGGAATTGATTTGCAGATGATCTCTCATTTTTCTTGAATATCCCTAAAAAATGAAATAATCTGTTCTGAACCCCTTCTGGATCCGCCACTGTTTGTTACAGCGCTAGGTAATTCAAACTGCCCACTGAAGGAGTAAGAAAAATAAAAAAAAATAAAAAATAAAAACACAGGGATTCGAACCCTCAGACAAAAATACAGGTTCGAATATCTAAATACCTCTCCTTAACCACTGGACCACTGGTCTGTGACGCCCAATGATAATTTTAATGCATTACTAAGGATATAACTACCAAAATCCTAGTTCGTTTACCTGTCTAAATGCGGGATTACCTTTTATTGTCAATAGACCTCTCCGATTACAGTTATAATAAGTGACGTCACTCTACTCTATACAAATTCTACCTATAGCGAGGTCATGCACGAAATTTATCTTTATACAACAACAACATAGCGGTACTTTTCTCCACGCAAAAACTAACGGATTTGCAGCGATCTTTTGATTCCGATGGACAGGAGAGGAATGTCAAGGTATTCATAACTATTTTATAAACCAGTTTGCTATAATGTCGAGACTGATTTATTCTTCGATTTCCAGAATAAAGGCAGCAAAAGATTCGTTTAATTAGCGGCGCCATGACCTGATTTGTAAACACAATATAGGTAATATGTACGGAGGATACTTTTGGTTTTGCTTATTTCATATAACTATTTAATAACCTGTGATTGTATTTATTGACTAATCCACCTGCCACTGAATCTAGTAGCATTTATACAATGCCAAAACTTGATCGGGCCTGATCTGGATCCACTGGTTGATATCCTAATACGGATTTTTAGCCTGATGAGTTGTATTTTATAATTTTTGTATTTTACAATCTTGTATAGAAATGGGTACATGTCTTGATGACGTATCATTAACTGTCTCCCCTTTACAGGCTCTTGTGCCTCTCCCTTAAAAGTTGATTATTACTTTTGCAAACAGCTTGGACTTAAATCTGGCCCGACATAAAAAGGTCAGGCTTGATCTGCTGCGAACAGCGTCAGGTCTGATGTTGATCCATTGATGATGTTCCTGGGAGAATTTTTCCATTTTTTTATGCAAACAGTTTGAACCAGATCAAGCAAGACATTACAATGTCCGGCCTCACTCTGCATCCACGCCATGCGCGGATCCAAATGGGGGGAGGGGGTCCAGATGACCCCTTCTAAAATATCACATAGTTTCTTGAACAATTGGTCCGGACCCCTGAAAAATCACAAAGCTACCAAGCCACATTTTTATGTATGGCCAATATCGGCACTCTAGCGAAACGTCATTTAAATGGCGTTTCGCTGGCGGGCCGATGATGGCCCGCTTATAGAGGTATTCGTTCGGATCCTCTCTCCCCTCATCAAATTAAAAAAAAAACGTGTAAAAATTTGACTGCCTCTGACAAAATTTTCTGGATCCGCACATGCAAACAGTGTCGTGTTTGATCTGGATCAAAATTCTTTGACACTGATGGTACGATAAGATGGGTTTACAATATATACCTTGGATCCTCATCGGAAGCAGTTGTATCAACATTAATAGGCTGACCCAAAAATCCTGCTTCGAGATTCGAAGAAATAAGAGAGTTATTCTAGTAAGCGCATGTCCGACCTATTTGCGCACGATACGCTGGGTATACTCATATAAATCAAAGAAAAGAAATTTTCAGACAAGTACCACAAATCTACCTTTTCTTCAAGATGCATGCAGTGCGCTGTTTCATCCATGTGTCAACCTGCTCCATCTAAATTAAACTGTTTATCATATTTTGGTACTTAGACGAGCCTGCGCAAATGTGCACTCCTAAAATACCATTCATTGCTCACTGTGCCACACATAACGCTGGGGAGTAGATGATGGCTCAAGCATCACAGTGTGGTGAATGGTTTACGACTCAAACCACAACGTGGGAAAAGGCCCTTTTGTATATAGCATTTACAAGCATATCAGGACTGTTGTTTAACGCTGTGGTTTATATGGCTCAATTACGTCTACGACAAGAAGTTATGACCAGGCAGTGTATGACCTAGGTCCTACATGATGAACGCAAGCTTAGACGGGCGTTTTCTCGCGCGCTCTGCACACGAAAAAGATTAGCCATCTACGCAGAATGGAACCTTCCAAATGTCGCCTGCCTATGGCACAACCGTTCACGGGCTGTACGGTAGAATTATACCGAACACGGATGGGACAAACATATAAACTGGCATCGATTTTCCGCGTTTCATAATTTTAGATATTCACTTTCTCTAAAAAGGGCAGTGTTCTATATTTCAGAATGTTTAAAAATTATTTTCGGCAATAATTTTAGGTGTTAAAAATTTCAGAGTGTTCAACATTTTTGAACATTTACGATATATCTTGGTGAATTTGTCAAAACGTTTTTTAGCAAAAAGTTTAAACCCAGATCAAGCCCGACATAGTGTCCAGCATGATCTCGATCCAAACTGTGTTTGACACTCTGTATTGCTATTAGATTTTTATCCTTTTGCAAACAATTTTGAACACAGATTAGGCCCGATGGACCTCATATGGATCTAAATTGTTTGACACTGATGCTAGTCTGATTAAAAGAAAGATAAAGTACAAATCATTCAGAAAAGTATGAACAATTAATCCCAGAATCCAAAGAGTTATTTTTACTGTCGAAAAGCCAAATATGCATGGCATTTTAGCACCAGACCCTAGCTACTCTGTACAATAACGTAAAAGTCATGTTGGCGATTTACAATAACGTCATGTAATTTTGGCATTTTAACATCACTTCCTATAATGGCCTTTCACATAAGTCCAGATAAAGCATTAGGGTGTGCACTATTTGCTGTAGTTTTTAGGGATGTGGTCCTGTCTTTTTATTTGTTGACAGGATGGAATTTCCCTTCTTGAGGCAAATTTCGTGTGTGTGTGTGGGGGGTGGTGGGGGGGGGGTTTAGTGTGATCTTATTCTTTTCTCTCTCCTTTCTCTGGAAGGAGTCCCAACATGACTGAAATATTGGTGACTAGGACTTTAAGCCTTAACTCAATCAATCAAATAAACATGTATTTGAAGCTTAACTCAATTAAATATTCTTATCTATCAATTTCAGCAGCTGTATTGGGTTTCTCAAATTTGAGCTGAAAAAAAGGTTCCATTGTCTCAATGCGGTGAAACGGCGGTAACGTTTTATTGGAAATTCTCGCGTCAACGGCTCCCAATCGGAGCACTAGCTTGCCGAATTTCGGCCAAGTCTGTAAGCGGCGAGGCCTATTTTGCCTCTTAATGGTTCGTACCACAAAGTAAGAACAGAAATTGCCGGCACATGGGAGGCGCAGGTGAGGCAGTGGCGTACACAATTTGGTGCCAAAGAAACAGTCTGTGATATATTAAGCAACAACTCACTGCCAGTGCGAATTTATTTGATTCTTACACAAAAAAGATTAGAACTAGACTTCATTCGATGGTACAACATCGCAAATACCCGCTTTTGAGCTAACCAATGCATCTTCAAAGTTTGAAGTTGCTACGTCCAACCGTTTAGGAGGAGATGCATTTACAAGAAAGTACATTATTTCACTTTTGACCTTGACCTGTCATGGACAAACAGGAAACGTTGACCAGTATCCTCTTCATCATAGACCTATGCACCTGCAAAGTTTGAAGCTGCTATGTCCAAGGGTTTAGGAGGAAATGCATTTACAAGAACTATTTGATTTAACCTTGACCCAATGTCAAGGTCACATGGAAAGGTCACCTGCAAAGTTTGAAGTTGCTACGGCAAATGGTTAAGGAGATGCATTACCAAGGAAAACATTATTTGACCTTGACCCCAAGGTCAAGGGGGTCAAGATCACACAAAATGTTGCCCAGTACCCTCGACTTCTTGTGACCTATGCAGCAGCAAAATTTGATGTTGCTACATCCTATGGTTAAGGAGAAGATGCATTTACAAGAAAATACATTGTTTGGCCTTGACCTTTGGGTCAAAGTCACACGAAATGTTGCCCAGTGCCCTCTACATCATGTGCCCTATGCACATACAGAGTTTGAAGTTACTACGTCAAAAGATTTAGGAGGAGGAAGAACTTCAACAATTCAATATTTGACCTTTGACCTCAAGGTCACACAAAATTTTGCCCAATACCCTCTACATTATGTGACTTATGCAGCTACAAAGTTTGAAGTTGCTTCGTCTAACCGTTTAGGAGGATATACATTTACAAGACAATTCAATATTTGACCTTAGAACTTGGGGTCAAGGTCACATGAAATGTTGCCCAGTACCCTCTACATTATGTGACCTATTTAGCTACAAAGTTTGAAGTTGCTACGGCTAACCGTTTAGGAGGAGATACATTTACAAGAAAATACATTAATTGATTTTTAACATTGACCTTGGGGTCAAGGTCACACGAAATGTCGGCCACTAACCTCTATATCATGTGACCTATTCAACTACAAAGTTTGAAGTGCTATAAAAATATGAACGAATCCTTCAGAGTCTATAAAAATGCATCATGAGCTGAAACACGTTTTGAACGTACAAAAGTTGTAAAAACGACGTTACAACGTCTAGTGTCAACGTTACAATGCCTATGTGATAGGTGACATCATTAAAATCAAAGTGGCTACCAATTGGTGTCACGCCAGTCCATGCCCAGTCCGTGCACTGATTTATCAACCAATAATTCACTGGGATTAACCATTGGCTATATGGACGATGTGTGTCAGAATTATAATAAGCAGAACTTTTAAGTTTAAATACAAAATTGGCTGTTGTTAAGTCCCTTTTATGGCATTTAATACTCACAATACATTTTGAACATACAAGTATTTTCATCTATTTGAATTTAGCTTAACATATTTCTTTATTTTGAAAACTACATGTAATTTGTAGAAGTGATATGACATGCTTTGTCCACCATACACATAAAATTGTAAAGCGGGACTACTTTATGATAAACTTTTCCTCCATTTTTCTAACAATATTTGTAAATTGGCTTTTGGTTTATATGCTTTATCAATGCATTGGAATCAATTAAAAATTAGCAGATGTACTCAGCATGCTCATAAACAAGCTTTTGCAAGTAATATTACATGTATACCTGTTTCCCTTTTTTGAAAACAATTTTATTTTCCAGCTTAGCAATACCATCTTTTTCGGGTGGAATATTATAAAATGGAAATGATGTTTCTGTTTAATAATAGCTTGGGTGTATTGCAAAACAAACACTCTTCATATTGATATATAGCTTTGGTTGGTATTTCTTTAGAAATGGTCTTTTTGTACAAATTTGAATTGGCCAAAATGGCACCAAATAGTGTGAACACCCACCTTACTGTCTACCGCGTTGTCCATAGCTGGTGCACGTGAAGCCTGTCACTTATTACGATTTAAACCAACGCACTCTTCAGTTTAAATAATAAGCTGTTTACGGAAAGTAAAGAGCTTAATGAGCCCGCACATATGAACAGGTTGGTCAATGAATCTGCTATCCCATCTGTTTTCATGTTGTATAGGATGTGATTTACTGTCTCTGTTTTCTGGGTTTCAACTAGACTAATACGAGGGCAATAAAAGAAGAAAAAAATAATATACATGTTTTATTTAAGATTTTATCAAAAATACAATAAAGAAAATATGTTGCTCTTATCAAACATAATCTTAGGACAAACTCCCTGGAATACGAGTTACTGGACAGGGCTCGAAACATCGCCTGGTCAACGTTGATGCGACGCCAGAGCTTATAAGATCGGCATTGAAACAGCATTGCTCCATTGTCTCTTTTGTCGTGTCTCAGTTTCTGCCCCTGTTAACTCATGATACAACTGTGTGATCACTAATTTACTGCATCAAATCAGTGCCGCTTTTACGAGTTTCGACTGGCACAAACACATGTATAAACAAAGCAATTCACAGAATATTAATACATGGATTTGATATCTTTACTACACTCGTACAGGGTTACTACGCCGAGAAGCATGATCAAGTAGAGCTCTTTGGTGAGAAAGCTCTTTCACGATAATGGACGGAAAAACAGAGACCGATGATATAGAGACACCTCTGTAACTTGACACAATAAACTATATGAGATGAAAAGGTGGTCGGAAGTTTTCATCAATATTCGTGACCCAGGGCCAAGCCATATGTAAGAGTGATAAACGGACCACCCAGTCTGATAAGAGTGTTCACTGTGCGCTCAGACCCAAGCTTCTTCATGTCTATATTCTGCATGGTATAAATGCGTTTATCTTGGCTATCAACAAAGGTCTGTTCTGTTGTGTTCTGTAACTGTAGAAACCGGACATTTTGAAACCGGTGCTGAGTTTAAAGACAGCTTACCGTTTATCGCTCTTATATATTGCTTGGACCTGGAACACGGATGTCAATGAAAACATTCAACCTCATATTATTATATATGTTTTGCTGCTTTATGTCAGTATTTATGTATTTAAGAGGGTTTGAGCCTTTCACACCACTAGAAAGATGATGCGATTTTGCCAAATTCTGGTGTGGCAAAACAAAACTGGTGGGTGACGGTAAAACGGGGACAAAATATAGGGCTATACTTTTCTTTGATCTGACTGAGCTGATGCTTAGTCTGATCTGAGTCTTCACTAGCCATTGTTGATCTTATGCCACGGCTCAATGATCGGTACTCGAATCTATTCCTAAATGCTTACATAAATCGCCATGCACATACTGAATACTTGAAAATGATTGAAGTCTGTAGTCCTTTAGGCATATTGCATGTTTTTCTATATAGTATTAACACCAATATCTACCACTTCCGGTCTATGAAGTAACGGCAATACGCGTAAATACCACCAAATCGACGTATACATTTACCAGTGTGATATCGCAGACTATTATATATCCATCAACAGGTGATCTGTCAACTTCCAGAAAAAAATATTGTTTGTCTTTCTTTTATAGGAATTTATATAAAATCAACTTGGACGACGTAACTGATGTGACGACGTTCAATCTTGGGCTCAATAATATGGCCTTTGTTGCTGTAATTGAAGGAGGAGGTATGTAAAGATATTTTGAATCAGCAAATGAGATTTTGGTAATCATCGGGTTTGCTTGGGTGAGCCTTTGCACACATTCGAGCATTCACAGTTCATGCACAAAACGTATGGCATAAACACTTCAAAATACAAAGTGTCAGTTAACATCAAAATACCTCTCCAGTAATAAATAACATTTCTACCTGCTATTAATGTAGGTATTCTCCGGATCTATTCAATCGAACATAACATATATTTTAAAACAGTTGAAATACGTTCTTAAAAGGGTATCCTTTGGAAGCAAAGACTGCACCAAAGAACTGAAACTAGAGTGTGAATATTTCCTGGGCCAGACTAGCTAGTTTCTGCCATTTAGGCTTCAACATTGACCCTCTAATAGTTTCAAAGTTCCACAATGAAACCCATGATCCCAAAGGACAAGAAAATAAAATCTACACTGTAGTGAGGGGCAGGGAAACGATTTAATCAATACAAGTAAGTAAGGGTGCAAAGATCAGGAATTGATACAATCAAGTACCACACCTGACCCAGGATACCAATGGAAAAGTGACAAACTCACAGTAGACACCACAAACGAGAGCCAAAAGGTCAGCCCTTTCCCAGAAGGTGACCACAAAGCACATATAAACAGACGCGCACAAAGACAATGCAAACACAAGACAGAACAAAAACATAAAAGAAGTACCGCCTTGGAAGGTCAGTAAAATATTTTACTGGAGGGCTCAAAACCGGTATAACGGCGCCAATTAAGTCATTTTTAAGCTGCCACCGTTTGGTGCAAAGCTACACAGAGTCTTAATTATTTACACTGTTAACAATAAGTATCACTATCTCAAGCACTAAATAGGTTGTTAGTGCACCCACTTAATATACATTTTTTAAGTTACCGCTGACCTTAGGATTTGTCCGTCGTAGGGCACTTTACACTGACTTCATTTTAGAGGGGCGATGTAACTGACTCCATTTGTTGTAACTTGCGACTCATTAATTCCTTGTTAGGAAATTATATGAAGTGCTTTAATAAAGTTATCTACAGCAAACTTATATTTTCCGTTTAAGTGCTGATGCAATGTAGTCATAAAAAATCTAATGCTTTTTATGTCTGCTGATTATATTAAAATGAACTCTGGACTCCTTTTATGATGGAAGTAAATATTAAGAATCAGAACAGACTGCAACTCATGCCACGTTCAAGGTAGCATATTATGGAATCAGGTGAATATTGTGGCTCTACAATGCACAATGTTTACTAGTTAGACAGAGCGAAAAAACAATTGATGCTAGTCTTCTAAATGCCAAAATGCAATTTTGGTGCAACTGTTTGACTCTGTCAGAGAGAAATATTTCAACCTCCATAGTCCATGGGCCCGGATAGGTCACCATGCATTCCCCTAAGGACCCTCTGGGAGTGGTATAGTATTGTTCATTGGACCCCCTGATTAAGAATCAAGATGTTAACACTCGATATCTTGGGTCCTACCCGCCATTTTGGATGGTTTTCAAGATGGCCATGGTGAAAAATTCAAAATATCTATATAATGCAATATCAGCCTCCTACCATCAGTTAGGCTTACTTTTATGATTATAACATATGTATCTAAGACCCTCAACTTCATTTCTGATATTAAAAACTTACTGCATGGTCTTAACAAAGTGTATTAAAAATGGCCGCCACTTTAAAGCATAATGTTTGCATATTTTCGTAAACCTACAGGAAAAAAAAGTTTCAATGGTTCTTTTGATAATACAATTCAAAGTTTCATGTTTGGGTCATTATTCATTTTGGAGATAAATTTACTGTCAGCAGTATTTATTCATACAGTATGACAGCGAATGTGGCTGTCATAAATGACAAATGGGTCCAAAATAGCCAAACGACTGTAATAAGTTCTCTTGCTAACTTTTAAACAATAACTATTTCAATAAGATTATGATCAGATAATGGCACTGATACATCTCATTGGTATAGCTGTTATATTCCCAATGTCATTTCAGTTGGACTGTCCACATCATCAGAACTATCCATTAATCACAAAATTATCATCTTTATTATATTGGATAGGCTACATACAAGGTAACCCCACCCATTCTTATAAGTAGACAACGTTAAATAAACATAAATATACACCTCTACATATATTTATCTCACTGATATAGGAATTACCTTCATTTTGCTCACGTCAGAATCATCACTTATTTGCAGCACACATTTTTAAAAGTTTATTTGGGTGATTCAGGGTGTAACATGCGTTACATGTTTACATTAAACCGAGCAAAACCGGTATCTGGGTCCAACATTGGCC
The DNA here is from genome assembly GCA_964019695.1 of Loripinus fragilis. Lineage (NCBI taxonomy): Eukaryota > Metazoa > Mollusca > Bivalvia > Lucinida > Lucinidae > Loripinus > Loripinus fragilis. Next base: position 82,257,011 of record OZ026525.1, read on the forward strand.
CAAAACCATACCTATATGGAGCCATGACCTCTTCCGCTATGGGTTAAGGTAGATATGCATGCCTATAGGGATAGAGAAATGGTAGGAGTTATGGCTGGATAGGGTAGGGTATGAGTATTATAAGGGGTAGGGAATGGGTATATGTTAAGGTAGGGTAATGCTGATTGATGGACTATCCTACCTTTGGCCCTACCATACCCTTATAAGTTACTACAGTTTCTACCTAATCATCTCTTACCCCTAGTTGCAGAATCCCCTACAAATAAATTGAACTAAATGAGTAGCTGCAAGGTATATGCAGGGTTATATATAGTATGAGTTTGTGTATGGGCTGGGACTTTGGTAAGGCAGGGATATGTGTTGTGTAGCCTACCTTACCATACTCATACCCTATTTTACCTCTTCTCTCACCAAATCTATGCCCAGATTCTCATCCTAAACATACATCCACTCATACCCCTCTGGATATGAGTAGGTCATGTATTAGTATGAAGTCGTATGTGCTAATTGGATATGCAGGATATAATAGGGGTATTAATAGAAAGGGTAAGAAAGCATAGGGCCTAGGAGGACATTTTTAGCAGCAGATTATATCAGAGGAAGGGCAAAGCAGGGCATTATTTGGAATTGGGTAGAGTTTTAATAGAAGTAGTAAAGATATGTTAATGGTGAGTTTGGTTTAAAGCGAAGTGGTAATGTGAGATGAATTATAGCACATGTACTACTATGTTAGAGTGGGACAGGGTAGGACAGGGTGTGGATAATTTTAGGTTTTGTTATCATATGATATAACTAAAGGTAGGGTTATCATTGAAGAAGGTAAGGAGAGGGTAAATCATGTAGGGTGGGTGATGATATGGGTAATGATAGGGTAGTTAAATGGGTTGCGTAAGCAACATAGGATAATACAAGTATGTGTGAGGAAGGATAAGAGCTGGACAGCCATAGGGTGGGGTTAAACGTCTCCCTGCCCTTCACTATAGTGTTATCACTAAGTTTTATTGTCTTGTCCTTTGGGATCATGGGTTTCATCGTGGAACTTTGAAACTATTAGAGGGTCACTGATGAAGCCTACATGGCAGAAACTAGCTTGTCTGGCCCAGAAAACATGCACACTCTAGTTTCCGTTCTTTGGTGCAGTCTTCGCTTTCAAAGGATACCCTTTTAAGAACATATTTGACTTCACTACAGCTAGGACTGGGACTGTGTGGCGGCGGTTAAACGTCTCCCTGCCCTTCACTATAGTGTAGATTTTATTTTCTTGTCCTTTGGGATCATGGGTTTCATTGTGGAACTTTGAAACTATTAGAGGGTCACTGATGAAGCCTAAATGGCAGAAACTAGCAAGTCTGGCCCAGAAAATAAGCACACTCTAGTTTCAGTTCTTTGGTGCAGTCTTCGCTTCCAAAGGACACCTTTTTAAGAACATAATCAGTGGGAATTTCTCAAGCACAAAGAAATTATAAACATACTCGTATGTCATTTTTGTAACATTTTACAGCAGACTGTCATAATTTGCTTATTTATAAAGTGGCTTTTCTGATATGCATTATTACTTTGTCATACCAAGTTTAAAAATCAATAACTGGCACATTATGTAAAAAGAAAATAATCTCAGCAGTTTGTTAAAAACAAAATCAATTATCTATTAGGTAAATACAAAGTATTAACTCATTTGGAAAAACTACAATGTATGTATTCTGTAGAGTCTGTTTTGGGCTCTGATGCCTGTTTTGCTGGGTTTTAATTTAAAAATGTAACGTATGTTACATCGTAAACTTTCAACAAAGTATGCTGCAATAAATGATAAATCAGACAAGAGCAAACTGTAATTCCAATATCAGGAAGATAGATGCATGTAGAAGTGTTTTATGCTTATTTTGAGGAAAAGTTGTTTACTTATTTAAATGGGTGAGATAATCTAGCACGCAGCCCATCCAATATTATGAAGATGATGACTTTGTGTGATTAATTGACGAGGACTCAAATGATATTGAGAATATAAGTAACTAACAGCTGCCAATGAGCTGTGTTAATACCAGTATTCGATCATATTCTTATTATAAATGGTATTGTTCAAAAGTTAGATAAATAACCTATTACAGTCATTTGTCTATTTTGGACCTATTTGTTTTTAGGGCAGCAATCTCTGCTGTCATATTACACGACTAAAAATGCTGACAGTAAATATATCTCCAAAATTAATCATAACAGAAGCATGTTACTATAAAATGTATTATCAAAAATCATTTAAACTTTTTCTGAAGATTAACGAAAACATGCAAAATGTGTACTTCAGCCATCTTGAAGTGGCAGCCATCTTGAATATATTATGTTAAGACCATACATTAAACAATTAATATCAGAACTGATATTGTAGGGGGCTTTTATTGCACTATATAGGCATTTTGTCTTTTTTTCATGGCGGCCATCTTAAAAGCCATCCAAAATGGCGGATAGGACCCAAGATATCGAGTGTTAACATCTTGATTCGTAATCAGGGGGGGGGGGTCCAATAAATAATGTTATACCACTTCCAGAGGGTCCTTAGGGTGCTTGGTGACCCGTCTTGCCCAAAGGACTACTATTTCTCCACTAGAAACCGAAAGTATATTCAATCTATTGAGTTTGACTGCAGATCCAGGGGTTTTGAGCTCGCTCCTTACCTTGTCCTATACTTTTGTGGAATTTGATCATGAAAAATTTCGCAATAACTAAATAAGATTGCATTTTTTACCTACTTTAAGTATGCAGGCAGCGGTGCAATAGAAATTGAAGCATATCAAGCGAATTTTCAGAATATGGTATATGCAGCAACATGGTAGAAAATAATTTGCCAGTAGACATACCCTCTATCCTTGCATTGAGCTACATTATATCAAGGCTTCGTTACAGCTCTATTCCTAGGAAATTTCAATCGATAGGAACTGAGTTCTGCTGGTACAAAAAGGGTTTCTCTTTAATTGCACGCTGGTAGGTAGGACTTTAGTCTTTTTGACGTTTCCAACTTAAATATGAGATGGTAGGAGCCTGATGCTTTGGCTGTTTGTTGGGTCCATGGGGGTCTACCAGTTGGATCCCTTTGCACCAGTATTCAGTTTGATGTACTATTGAGTCCTTGTCTTTGCTTTATCTCCTTTATATGTCTTGATTTATAAGTTTTAGGAGATGATGCATGAGTAAATGAGGGGTCTTTCATGCAAGCCAAACATCTATGTGTCTTGATCCTCATCACAACTAAGGGTGAGGTTGGCGCTGTGAAACCAGTTTAAGCCCTCCATTTAAAGTATTTCTTGTAAGGCGGTGCTTCTGTTGTGGATCGTTTTGTTAGTTATGCTTTATGTTGGTGTGTGTTGTGCTCCCAGGGTTGTGCTGTGGCGTCTGTTCCCTGTAGCATTGTGGTCACCTGCTTGGAAAGGGCTGACCTCTTGGCTGTCGTGCTTGTTGTGTTTTGTCATTTTCTCAAATGTGTCCTGAGACGGTAGATAAGCAAGCAAAAACATCGCTTTCATTAGAACCAACTTCTTTTAAGATTCCATTTTCTAATCTTAAGCTATCTATCAATAAATATATCTTAGAAGAATGGCAAACTTCATGGAATAACAGCATTGGAAATAAACTTCTTGACATCAAACCAACTATTGGTGAACATCAATCAGTTGTTCGAAACATTAGAAAAGAAGAAGTCGTTTTGGCTCGACTCCGTTTAGGTCATACAAGAGTCACACATTCATACTTACTACTAGGTGAAGAGCAACCACAATGTGTTGGTTGCGATGCACCATTCACTGTACGTCACTTTCTTTTGGAGTGTGGCGATTTTGCACAAGTAAGAAACAATTGCTTCCATGTTGATAACATGAAAGAATTATTTCAAGATATACATATTATTAGTATTATGACATTTTTAAGACAAATTAATCTTTTTAACAAAATCTAATTGCTATTTTCAAAATCATATTTTGTTTTACATTTGTATCAGACCATAATACAGATTTTTTAATGTTGTATTCTGTTCAGTTAAAGAGCATGTACAGTTATCTGAATAGCTCTTTGAAACTGTCAGATATTGTACGTGGTCTCTCTTGTCAACAATCGTATTGCAACTAATTATCATTATACAAACTAATCATCATCATCATTCCTTTTGTTTTATCTTATAAATTTTTACTATTTCCATCTTCATCATGTTTAGTTTAATACCGTCTGACGCTAATGACCCACAAGGGTTGATGCGTCGTTAAAAACCAAACAAACAAAGAAAAACATCAAATGTGTCCACATCAGAATTAAAGGCGAGGTTAGGGCCATAAAACTGGTTTTAGCCCTGCTGTAAAATAATTTTACTGATCGTTCCAAGGCGGTACTTATTTTGTGGATCATTGGTGTTATTTATGTTTTGTGTTTTCCCTGCTTTCGTGTCTGTTCTTTGCTGCCTTGTGGTTACCTGCTGGAAAAGGGCTGACATCTTGATTCTTGTTTGTGATGTTTAATTGCGCTTTCGTCACTTTTCCATGTGGTATCCTTGGTCAGGTGTGGTACTTGATTGTATCGATTCATGATCTTTGCCACCTTTCTTACTTTGTTGTCAGTTTCTAGCATAGGTATGTTCATGCAGTACTGTAAAACCGCTAAGTCAATGCTTGTCATGAAAAAAAACTATGGTTCCACCCCAAACCCACTTCACTTAATCAATACCATGAGAAAAGTGGCTATACTTATTGTCCTTTTGTAGTTTTTAGTGCTCAACTGAGCGTGCATTGAATTAAACTGTTGCAATATAATATAGCATTTTTCCGAATTTATCAGAGAAAGAAATATGTCAGACTTCTGGCTTTTAAACTATTTCAGTTTGAAGCCTGTAGCCCACTGGAAAGTCAACATATGTGTTCATTGAAGCAAATGACTACGTAGAAACAAACCTCTGAAATGGCATTCATTTGAACCTGGATAATATATTGTTTCATGAGATGTCTGTCTCGATTAGAGATATTCTTCAGTGCTAAAAATAATGGTCACGCGGGTAGATCTGTGAATCCTCAATGGCTTCAAATACTCCTAGTTACCCATTCCCTTCGCGAATGCTCTGAGGATCCTCATATTCTAACAAAATTTCTATCAACCCGTTACACGCCTCTCTCATCTCATATTTTAGTCTTTAGCCAGGACTTTACGATAATAAGAAATAGTTGTGTTAGACTATCAGTGCCGTAATATGCATGATCTCTTTGTTCTACCTGAGAAACATTCTCCCCTTATATTTAAAATTAAGAAAGGAAAAGCGTCGTCTTAAGTCATTCCTTGAAGAAAAAAATTCGATCCACAGGCCTTTAACCCTTTCTGCACTGACTGGTGATGGTCCATCGTATGATATGGGGCATTTCGTACAATAAACTGGGAAAGGTTCATTGCATGATATGCTGCATTTCATCCGTGTCTTCGCTGTTTGTCATTTAATTAGGAGTCATCTGCAGGGTTAATGGACTTATATTAATCGTACGATGTTCTGTAGTGGCTTATTTGGGTCTACATTGACACGGTTCTTTTAAGGACACGTAACATAAGTTTTTATCCAGGAAAACATTTGATCTCATCCAGACTCCTATAAAAGCTAAGTTCTGTTCGATTAATTACACTAATAACGGGTAGAAATGTCTACATATATTGCAACAATAATGGGTAAAATTTGTTTTAGAATTATTACCGGTATATTAACCTGTATTTTGGCACCTCATCTGTATTTTACGCCCTCCGCATAGCCTGTTGTTAAAAGTACCCCCTCACCTGTATTTTCACATCTCCTGCAGATATTATTGCTATCTATGTGTTTAATGCTATTGTTATTGCTGCACAGGTGCAGCAGTTTGTTGTTATAAGTCCGGGACTTAACAATAGGATTAATGCACATGTGTACCAATTAAGTGTTTTAGAACTCTTATTTTATCTACTTGATTTTGATGATTGAACTTAGTGACTTGATATACTTTGGTTATGATCTGAGTGATACCCAAGATAGACTTTGGTGTTGGAGTAATGGAGTAATGGGATTCATGTATTGTGGTAAACATCCTCTCCTCATGACAAGGATTCAGGGGAACAATATAGGGGTTATGCCCCACCACCCTTGTTCTAAACTAGACTTATAATTGGAAACACTTCAAAATATTCTCTAAAACCATGAGGCCCACAACTTGCTTGTATACATTTGGTATGTAGCAATGTCAAGTGTTTCTTTACACGAATCCTGCCAGTCATGTCATGGGGTCCCAACTGGCCCAACCCTGGAGATCAAGAGTTTCCATAGACATATTGATTTTTAATCTTTGCCTTCTTTCTTTCTTTCTTTTATAATAGGAAAAATTTAAAAATCTTCTTCTCTGAAACCATGAGGCCCACATCATATATATTTTGTATGCAACAATATCTAGTAGTCCCCTATATAAAACCTGCCGATCAAGCACAAGGGGTCTAAACTGGCTCGTTCAGGGATCAAGAGTTTTCATAGACTATGATGGAAAAACTTTATAGATTTTTTTCTCAGAAACCATCAGGCCACAGTTTATATATTAAGTATGTTGCAAAGTTTAAATTCATCCAACCATGCCCCTGGATCTGGGGATCAAGAGTTTTATAGACTTATCATGGTAAACGAAACTTTAAAAATCGTCTTCTCCTAACCACACGGCTCTCAGCTCATTTATCTAGCATGCAGCAATGTCTAGTGGTCCCTTATATAAATACTGCCAACCATGCACTTTGGGGTTAAACTAGTCCTGCCCCTGGACTCCAATGACGCATAATGTGCTTTTGTTTAATCTGAAATCATGAGGCCCACACCATATACATCTACATCTACATCTACATCTATATTGGTACGTTGCTCCGTCCCAGTTTGACTATTATTCAACGGTTTGACTTCTAGTGGTTACGCATAAAAGATGAAATGAAAGAGAATAAAGACAGGCAGAAGAAATATATAATAATACACAAGATATAAAATAAAATGAGAAGAAAAATAAGAAAAAAAGTAGCACAGTAATAAAGCATAAAAAGAGTAGAAGGAAGAAAGTTTTCCCAGTGGCCTTTGACTTACCAGGCAGAGACCAAACTGCCTTCCTTGGAGGTACCAGGGCCCATACGTCCCCGACAGCATAGCTCCCCACCTTAGCAAGCTACTCAACCACTGGGCTCTTACCTAAAATTTAGAATGAGATGGTAGATAGCCCCTCTTTGAAGGATACCAAAGAAGGGGCCTCAGCTGTAACAGCTGGAAGAGAGTTCCACAAAGGAATTGTCCGGGGAAAGAAACTAAACTTGAAGCAGTCTGTGGAAGGAGAGAACTGTCTGAACTTCTTTGTATGCGATGATCTGGTTCTTGCTGTGGACGGAGTCAAGTATTGTGATGCGGGTATGTCGACTAGGTCATGGACCACTTTATAAAAAAGGGTTAGTTGGATCTTGCTTCTCCTAGCTTCTAGTGACTCCCACTGAAGATGGTCCAGCATGGAGGAAACACTGCTGGTATTTCTATACCTGTTCGTGGTAAACCTTGCTGCCCTTCTCTGGACCATTTCCACCTTGTGTACTTGATCTTTATGATGTGGGTTCCATACCGATGAGCAATACTCCAGATTTGATCTGACCATGGTAAAATAGGCGTTGGCTTTGGTATCTTCTTTGCATGACCTTAGATTGCGTCGCAGGAACCCCAATATGCTGTTCGCCTTCTTGGAGATCCTGTCAATATGGTTTTTCCATAATAACGACGACTGCAAGTCCACACCAAGGTATTTTGTGCTGTCTTGTAGCTCTAGGATTTGGCCTTTCAGTTGATAGTTGAATCTGGTGGGGTTGCGTGATCTTGTTACGCTCAGCACGCTGCACTTTTGCGGATGGAATGCCATGCCCCATTTGGTCTCCCATTCAGCTAGCATATCGAGGTCTTCTTGAAGTGCTTCACAGTCTGAGATGCCTTGGATTTGCCTATACACAATGCAATCATCAGCGAAGAGTCTTGAGTTTGAGGCGATCTTATCAGGAAGGTCATTGATGAACAGGAGGAAAAGCATGGGCCCTAGTACGGATCCCTGGGGTACTCCACTGACTACAGGCACTCTATCGGATGAACTTCCTTCAACAACCACACTCTGGGTTTGACCAGACAGAAATGATGCAATCCAGCTATGTATGTTGCCTCGGACTCCAAAGTGTTCGAGTTTCCGCAGGAGACGTTGGTGTGGAACTCTGTCAAAGGCTTTGGAGAAATCCAGGACCAGCATGTCTGTTTGGATCCCCTTGTCCAGTGATGAGCTTAAGTCATGGCACAGGGTCACTAGCTGGGTCTCGCAACTTCTTCTTGCGCGGAAGCCATGCTGACAGTCGGCGAGTATCTTGTAGCAGTCCAGATGTTTTAAGACATTGCTGACTATGACATGCTCCATATATATATTTAGTATGTAGCAATGTATAGTGGTCTCCTACTGCCAACCATGTCCCTGGCGTCCAAATTGCCCACGTTCCAGCGGTCTTTAGCTCCCATAGACTTATCATGGGAAGAACTTGATAAAAATCATCTTTTTAAGCTATAAGGCACTCACCTTGTATAATTAGTATGTTGCAATGCTTAGTATTCTCATACACAAAAGTAGTAAGTGGTTATGATCAGAAAATACCACAATCACAAATTGCAGACAAACCCCTGGCCACACAACAATCCCGAGACATCAGGAAGACAAACTAAGCAAAACAACCAGCTCTCTCTCTCTCTCCCCATTTAAGATGATTGCAAAACTTGCATGGACTTAAGGTAACGCACAACAAAAAATAGAACAATTACAGAATCCCACTATAGGAGGAACAATCAACAATGAATCAAAAACAGCAGAACCACCGCCTTAGAACGAATAGCAGCCTAAGCCATTGGGGGCTTGATTGTATTTTATTGGTACCAAGTCCTTGCCCTTGATTCTGCTTTTGTTGAGGCACAAACTAGTAAGCTCGCATGTAGGACTATTGCAACGTATCACCATGGAAAAACAATTTAACCAGATTAACACACTTTGATGAAACAAAGAAAAGGGCTCACGACTAACATATGGTCAGAGCTAAAGTAGATCTCAAGTCGAGCCACGGTGAGCCCAGCTACAGACAAGCATCAGGCACCAACTCACTGATAAAAGCTTTACGTCAGAGCCATAATTGAGTTTGAGGCCTGACCCACAATCGTGCAATTAAAAGGGAAACCATAGCTATAAACCACGATTGGAAAGGATACCATAGCTATATACCCTGTCAATCATGCCCCAGGGTCAAAATTGGCCCCTCAATCGGAGTCATAGGCGGCTTACTACTCAGGTGAGCTGTATAGTCTCACTGAGCCTCCTATATTAGGAATGTTTTTGAAAGTTGATTATTGAAAAAGTTATTATATTCACTAGATATGTTTAACCTTACGAGACAATGCTTATAAATAAGCAGCAAATGTCCAGGTTGACAGACCGTTGACCTTTCAAATGAGGTCACTCACCTTTGTTTCCATCAATACATTGAAACTGATTCTTTCAGAAACCTCATGACCTATTGAACTCAAATTTGATATGAAAAATTCTTAAGGCGTGGAAATAGAAATTAATGCAAATGGATTTGTCACATGACCAAGATGGCCGCCATGCCAATATATGGTAAAAGCCCTTTTAAAATATATACTTCTCCAGGACCAGAAAGGGCCTGTGCCCTTGGGATTTTGTATGTAACTTTGGAGATATGGGGCCTACCAAGCTGTTTAAATAATAGTCATAGATTGACGTTGACCTACTTAGCGTCATGAAGCTCTAATAGAAAATCTTCATCGCTGAAACTTATGGGCCAATCATCTTTCTCATTAGGGAACTGGGCCTTTCAAAGTGCTCAAATGATGATCCTAGGTTGATCATGACATTGTCGAATTATTTTTAGGTCATCTAAATTTGTATGAATCAGTGTACATTGAGCGCTTCAGGACCTGGGGTCATCTGGTTTACAAGTAGACCTGTATAATAATTAAATTTTATGAACAGCAAATAACTATATTTATTATGCGATATTCAAATTGTATGCCAAATTAATTGATTTAGCCATAACTCTCTGAGGAGCGCAAGACGTAAGTGAGTATTATCAGGAATTACCACAATCAATCAATCAAACACTGACCCCTAAATGGGTACTATGACAGCGAAATCCCAGATGAAATGCCACATCTTGCAGCATTTTAATGGAGTCTGCACTGTTTATAAAGACAAAATCAATCTTCAGGGAAAGAAATACTATATATTTTTGTAATTATAACCTGTGGTTCCTCAATATTTACAATGGACCATTCTGACTTAACTGTATCAACCTCTATGGTAAAACAAAACATTGGGACATGTACTGTGTTTCTAATTAAAAAGTAATAAGTAAATGGAAATTATGCATTCTACCTTTTTATCTCTTTTCATTTAATTGAATACATACATGGGTACTTTTTTGCTTTTCAGCTGTTCAATGTCCCAAACTTATCAATAATGGCCAACTGTCGGATAGCTGCTTATTAGATAGTGGGGCGACGTGCACAAGTGCCAACTGTAGCTATGGCTACGAAAGCAGTGCGTCTTTTTCTGTCACGTGCACTGGTGCTGGAACATGGGATGCTGCTACCTCAGCCTTATGCACTGGTTAGTATTTTAACAATAAACACATGTAAGGATATACCCTGCTCCAAATTCTTACACTGGTTGGTATATAACAAAAACAACACATGTACGGGTATTCTTACAGTGGTATTTTATATATCAATTACAAGACGTGTAAGGATATTCCCGAAGGCAACTTCTAAAACTGGTTTGTATATAGCAATAAATTACATATACGGATTAGGCCACTGGCTGGATATGGTTTACCTCCCCCCCAGGGGGAATTTTGTAGACCATATTTTTCTTAAAGCCTAATGTCTTGCGAGGATTTTGCAACATGTTAGCCCTCTGACAATGGCAGCGTTAAGCTGTAACAGCCTGTTACATACGTTACCCTACAAAATATTTGATAATTAAAATTCTTTTTAAGACTTCAGAAAAGGGCAAAAGATAAGGTTAGATTTCCAAATTGGTTATATTTTCTAAATAAGCTATTACTGGGCCACAAATAATGACATTTTAAAACAAATATAGTCACCCCCGATGTAGTGTATGTTACATTTTTCATTGAACCCCCTTTTAAATGATAAATGCATCTAATATAGTTTGTCTTAAATTTTATGGAACCAGTTTATGTTCATTAATTTGGTATTACATTAAAGATTTTTTATTTACCTTTTCAAAACTGCAAGCATTACGTTTCTATCTTATATACTTTTTGAGTTATAAGATCATGAACATGGTACCCCCCATATCGCAGAAAAATGTAAAATGTTATTCTCCAGGCCTCGCGCTGGCTATAGACCCACTTCCCTCCAGGGGGAATTTCGTACACTATGATTTCCAGATACTACATTATATAAGCCACAAAATGAAATATGTTAGCCCTCTGAGAGTGGCAGCGTTAGCGGGTAACATCATGTTACGTACGTTACCAGCAAAATAACATTAAATTTTCCTGATAATGTCTCTAACATGACATATTCACACTTTTTTGAAGTTTGGCACAGGTTTCAGAACTTCTTATAGCACAGTTACATAATTTTAGCATCTTTTTATAAATGTCTTGATTTTTGGCGTTCAATATGTTACTTAGTGTTTCATATGTTATTTCCAAGTATCAGTATGGCAGTTATTAACTATACATGTAAATACATCCGTTAGTGAATATAGTAAATCAATAAGGCTGCTATTCAAATGAATTAAAGTTCCTTATTATGGTGTCTTACACTATTTTACAGACCAGGTTACATACGTTACTTTCTGAATACCATTAAACATTCAAGATATGGTCTCCAACACGACCTGCTTGTACTTATTTGCATGCTGGCACTGGTCCATATACTTATTTTTACTCTGGCTCATGTGCTGAGGAAATAACTCCAACCATAAACTACATAAGCCCTCTTTTCTTTTATAGAGACATCAAATATAGTTGACATAATACTCATGGAAAGTTTGCAACATTTAGTGCAATGTGCGAGTAACAACTTAAAAGATCAAAGAAAACCCATCAGGTAGAAGTTCTAGAGCAAATCTTCATATATCATCCAAGGGTTTTAAAGAATTTTCCTATACAACTTATTACAAAATCCTTGCCAGATAAATCTGATAGAGGAGTCCTCTATCAGATTTATCTGGCAAGGATTTTGCAATATGCTAGCACTCTGGTAATGGCACCATTACCCTGTAACAGCCAATTATATATATTACCCATCAACATCTTTGTGATAATTTTAGTATGAAAAGTGCAAACCGTAAGGTAAGATTTCCAAATTGGCTATATCATCCAAGTAAGCTATTTTTGCATCACAGATATGGACCTTTGAAAACAAATATGCACCCCAAAGTGTTATGTATGTTACTTTTTTCATTTTTCCTATATAAATGATTTATGAAACTAATATAGTTTGATATTTTTTTTAATGTGAATGTGCTTACTAACTCATTTTGTATTAAAGAATGTTTATGTACCTTTTGGAAACTGCAAATATTATGTTTCTATCTTTAATAAGGTTTTAGTTGTTGAGATTTGAACATGGTAACCCCATATCACACAAAATGTGAAATATAATTCTGTGGCTCTTTTGTTAGGATACAATCAAGATTTCTTTCACCCAGAGGTACTTGATTTCTTTCCCATTTATTTTCTACACATTTTGTCCATATCTGGAGAGCCTCACTTGTTTTCATGGGAAAGACTTGATAGTTCAATCTTTGTATGTGCATCTTAAGGACAGAAAAGCAGGGTGGAGGTAAGCTCATGTTCATGCCATTTGAAATAGTCAGTATATGAGTATGGCTTTGGTACTTTTTTCAGAAACATGTCGTACTGCAGCTTATTCACAATTACATAAATAGCACATGTTAGGGCTTCATATCACAGATGAGTGCCTAGAGCAATTCTTTATTTGTTTTCCTACCCTTCTTAGAATGTTGATGAACTAATGGGGGAGGGGTTCTCTATCAGTTTGATAGGAATAACCTTTCCGTGGTACTAACACGGCACATTGGTAGTGTCACAATCTGTTAAACAGTGTATTACTGTAGATCTCTTCCCCCATATTCTGGCCAATGCTGTTGACATTCAGAAGGTGCACCTTTTGTTGCATACACCATTGTTGAACAAAACACCCAGGTTATCCTCTGCGAGAATGTTTGTAAAACTTTATAGACTGCTGCTTATACATTGTATATATGTATCAGTGACAAAACCAACATGCCCTGCTTTTAGTGCCTGGTTGAATACTGGTGCCATCAGATCCATGAAGGTGACAGGAAAAGCTATTATGCTCTGTAGTTACGGCATTAACATCAACGTTATGTGCAGCACTACATGGCCAATCTAATGTTGATTCAATGTGTGATTGCAAGCCATGCTGAAGTTTGGACTTGTCAGTTTTGGTGGAAATTCTATCAGGAGTTGACAGTGACCATGGTACAGGTCCCAAAAGGAACGGCAGTGTCAACTCAAGGTCAACATCATGTCCAATAGAAAGTAGGTCATGCTTACCAAAGACGCTCCTATAAGCTCTCATCTGGCTGTTTACGTTTTGTAAATTGGGCAATTTCTTCTTGCTTGACCTCACAAGCATCAAAACTTTATTAGCTTGTAGCATTTTATGGGGGATGTGAAAGACACATATTTTAACTAAAAGTGAGTCAATGCAGTCTGCAACAGCCTTCCTGCAAATGTCATCAGCCTCAATAAGATCCTTAGCTATGCCAGGCTTAGCAGGCACACCGAAAGACAAAAAGTACATTTCATTGTCTTCAAAACTAAAAGGATTGGTGAAGCCTGAAACTGCCTCTTGTACTGATTCTACTTTGCATCTGAGCAGATTGAATATTTCATTTCAGTGCATTAAAGAGTTGTTTCAATATATTGAGCTCTGATGTGATGAGTAATACATCATTCCATCTGTAGTACGAAGCGTAGTTCTAGTTGCTGAAGCCTATAATACCTCTTTATTGTTTGCCTGATAGTTATGTCAAAAGCATTTCTCAAGCAAAGAAACAATGGTTGTGACACACTAAACCCATTTTGTTCGAGAAGTTCTTTGATTCTGCGACGTGTATCAAATTTATAAGTGTAATCAGTTACAAAGGTACATATTGTGCGTAGATGTTGTGATCGTGTGCAATGAACATTGGGAACCAGGCAAACGGATAGAGCTGACATGCAATTCAAAGTTGTTTTCCTTGTAGCCCTAATCAGTGTCAACACCATCTGAATTATATACATATACTTTGCCCAGAACTGAGCTGTTTCACAGTAACTGTCTTTCAGACCTTCCACTTTGAATGCTTGGTATCTACTCTTTATGTGAGCAAACAGCGAAGGTTGATAGATCACATTATAATAATGGTTTGAATCACCATAAATTAATAAGGAACTTCAATTTATTTCAGCCTTATAAATTTTCAAAATTCTCTGAATGACTTTATACATGTATAGTCAACAGCTTCTATACAGATACTCAGAATAACTTATGTATCATTTGGTAACATACATAACAGTTAAAGCTCAAGGCATTTATTAAATGAATACTTAAAATAGGTAAACCTTGTTAAAAGGAGTACATAAACCTGTGCAAGCATGCAAATAAGTATAAACAGGGCTTGTTAGAGACATTAACTTAAATGTTTAATGCTATTTTGAAGGTAACACACATAACATGGACCTAAAAATAGTGTAAGCGACCATAATAAATAACTTTAAATCCTTTAAGTAGCAGCCTTATAGGTTTACTTTATTCTGTGACAGATGTTATACACATATAGTCAATAAATACCATACTGATACTCGAAAATAACGCAGGAAACACTAAGTAACGTATACAACGGTAATTGCTCAAGACATTTATAAAATTAATACTAAAAATGTGTAACTGTATTATAAGAAGTTCATAAACCTGTGTCAGCATCCAAATATGTATGAACATGTCATGATTGAGACATTATCAGGGACGTTTAATGCTATTTTGGGGGGTAACGTATATAACATGCTGTAACACGTTAACGCTGCCACTCTTAGAGGGCTATCATCTTTTATTTTGTGTCTTATATAATGTAGTTTCAGAAAATCATAGTGTACAAAATTCCCCCTGGGGGGAGGGGGGTCTATAGCCAGCTCAAGGCCTAGATATTCCCTGCTTCAAAGACTTGGTTTGTATATATTAATAAACAAGATATGCAAGAGTATTTTGAAACATCTAAAAAAACTAACACTGGTTCGTTTCGTTAATCAATGAACAATTCATGTAAGAATATTACCTGCCCCAAATATCTGCACTGGTTTGTACTTATCAATAGTTAATGCATGTAAGAATATTACCCGCAACTATCATTGGTTTGTATATATCGATAACAAGGCATGCAGGGATATAACTCACTCCAAATACTTACAATGGTTTGACTATATCAATTAACAAAAGAGTAAGAGCGTATGATCATGAAATACGATAATCACACTGTCAACCAACCCAATACACAATGAGGAAGGACCACATAACATAAACAGTCACAACACATTATGCGAGAATAAAGCGAGCTCTCTCTCTTCCCCATCAAGATGACTGCAAAACTAAAAATGACACAACCCATTGCACCGAGAGGAAGAGCCACATACATGTAACAATCACAAGACACCAGGAAGACAGACAAAGTAAAGCAACCAGCTCTCTCTTTCCCATTAAGGTGATTGCAAAACTAGAAAAGAGGCAAAGCAATGTACAACAAAACAAAGAACTTCACAATGGGAGCAACAATCAACAACGAATCAACAACAAAAGAACCACCGCCTTGGTACAGACAGCAGCCTAAGCCATTGGGGGACTGAAATGCGTCTTACTGGTATCATATCTTTACCCTAGATTCTGTTGTTGTTAGAACACGAACAACTGTTTAGCTCGCATGGATTCTTGCTAACTATTGCGATGTATCATCATGGAGAAACAATCTATCTAAAATAACATACTATGATGGAAAAAGAAAAGGGCTCACAATTCACAGATAGTCAGGGTTGATGAAACCCCAAGCCACGCGTGCCCAACTAAAGACAAGCATCAGGCACCAACCGACCGATTAAAACTTTACGTCAGAGCCGTCATTGAGTCTGAGGCCTGACTCACCGGTGAGCAATTAAAGAGGAAACCAAAGCTATAAAATAGTGATTGGGTTTACAACTAGTACACTGGTTTGCATTTATCAAATAACACACTAGGACACACAATGATATTACTCGCTCCAAATTCTAACACTTGTTTTTGAATATCAATAAACAAGATTGGCAATGATATCACCAGTACCAAATACTTACATTTGTTAATAATATTAATAAACAATACATGCAATGGTTCCAAGCCTCACATATCAGCATTTTGTTCCAACTGGTTTAATTAAATCGATGAAAATGGTCACCAATATTACTTGCAAGCTGATACAGCTAAACACAAGCTAGAACTATTCTGTATGATAGCTGTGGTCTTCATTTGTTTCTAAAGTTAGGGGATAACCATATTTGAAATTTACGTTTGAGGAGTATATCGTCGAGTGTTTGGTCTGAGATTTAGCTTTACAGTGACGTGACAGTGGTTTGTTCTAGACTCAACACAGGTGAGGTTCGACACAGCGATTCCTCGATTATACCACTGAGCCACTACGCTCCTTCCTGCCCTTCTACCTAAAAAACATCTGTCATTTTGTAGGAAGAGACATATTCATATTGTATATCTTCAAGTAATATAAGAAGTCATCATGAGTGTCAGGGTAGGTCCCGCGGATCACCGTTTGGCATCAAGAGACTTGCCAAGTGATTACAAACGGCGATCCCAGGGGGCGGATTTTTATATCTTACCCTCACACAAATAATGAATTCTTTTTCTTGCTCACCATTTGTTTTTTAAAAAGCTTCCAGAAATCCCTAAATACGTTGAGATTCAATTACACATGATGACGTCACTTTAAAATGACACTGGCGTCACTTGATGATCATGTGCGTGAGTTCCAATACAACCAATGAACAGCCCTCACGTGAAAGTATGGGTAAGATAGCACGAGTAAGATAAGATTTTATATCCCAGGATAAAATATCAGATATCCTTATCCAGTGTGCAAGAAAATTGCTTTCTTTGTGTTGGAAATTGGGAGCGTTAATGGAATACGTGCATCATTTATGTTGAGTGGTATATAGTATAAGCGAGTTGTCTCGTGGCATTGCTAATATTAAAACGATTTCAAACTTCCTTTATATTTTTGTAAGCTAGTGAATAACATTATGTTGAGTAGTATAGTAACAGTATAAGCAAGTTGGCTCGTGGAATTGCTAGTGATATTATAGGTAACAAACATTCATTTATATTCTTTATGATATATATTTGCAAAATATGTTTAAGACCTCTGGTGGTCTTGGTGTGCTGTCCGTTCTCATGTGGCTATTATGTTGTAGTTGATTTATTGCTTGCTGTTGCTCCCTTTACGTTTGTTATTTTGCTGTGTTTGCTCCATGTTTTGTGATGTAGTTCTTATTATACCCCCGTACGAAGTATATAGGGGGTATATAGTTTTTACCTTTTCTGTAACCATGTTTGTCTGTCTGTCTGTTTGTTTGTCTGTCTGTTTGTAAACTTTTTTTTTCTGTCAAAGATTTCTCATCAACTAATTGACTTAGGATACTGAAAAATGCTACACAGCTTGATAGTGGTGGTGTTGTTTAGCACAAAACAAACAGCCACACATTGCTCATCAGTCCCTTTATTTTTGCATTTTTCTTTCCCTCCAATTAAAGTTTCTGTCGCAAATTTCTCAGCTTCAATTGGAGTCAAAGCTTTCACATTTTGTGTACACCTTCAAGTAGACAAAGTGTATTGTGTAAATGAAAATTTAGATGCCAATCTTCATTTTGTCTTCTTTTTTAAATTTTCAATTTTTCCTTCTGTCACTCCTCTACAATACATATGGACATTTGTTTCTGTCAAATACTACTTGACTAAGGATTCTGAAATTCATACACAGCTTGATAGTGATGAAATGTATTATGTTGCAAAAAAAGCCACATATTGCTTATCAGTTCCTTTATTTGTTCATTTTTCTTTCTCTACAAAGAAATTTCTGTCGCAGATTTCTCAACTCCTATCGGAGCCAGTGTTGTCAAATTATATGTACACCATAAAGTAGGCTAAGTTATTAAAATAAATTAAAATAAAGATGCTAAAGCACATTATGCCTTCTTTTTCAAATTTCCATTTTTTCCTTCTGTCACTCTTATATAAAAAAATATGGATATTTTTGTCAGAAATTTCTCAGCAACTGCTTGATTAAGAATTATGAAATTTACTGTACACCTTCAGGTAGGCAAAGTGTATTGTTTAAATGAAAATTTAGATGTTTATCTTCTTTTTGTCTTCTTTTTTTCAAAATTTCATTTGTTCCTTCTGTCACTCCTATATAACGCATATGGAAATTTTTCGTTAGAGTTTTCTCAGCAACTACTTGATTTAGGATTCTGATTTTTTTGTACACCTTCAGGGATGCAAAGTGTATTGTGTAAATAAAAATTAAAATGCTTATCCTCATTTTGCCTTCTTTTTCAAAATGATTTTTTTTACTTCTGTCACTCTTATATAACACATATGGACATTTTTCATCAAAGTTTTCTCAGCAACTACCTGATTTAGGATTATGAAATCTTTAACATTTTTGTCTTTTCTCTGAAAGAGTTACACCCTCTGATAGCTACCGCCGGGGGTATGTGAGCTTTGCTCATTTCTTGCTATATTTGTCATTTATAATGTTGCTATCATCTTGTTAGAGCCAGAAAACTGATTGCTTTATTTGATTATATAGTTGCTGTAATATGGCTATCTGTGTTCTGTGTATTGTCCTCGCGGTGCTGTAGGTTGACCTGTAGTTTGTGATTTTGACATTTTTCGCTTTTTGCAGAAATATTTTGCCCTACAAGCATTCTAAATGGACAGCTACCAGGTGGTTGTGGTGCCACAGTCGACGAGTCATGTGATAGTTACATATGCGATGCAGGATACCACAAGGATGAGAATGTTGTTTCACTAACGTGTACGTCATCAGGTGACTGGAACCAAAACACTTCAGCACTTTGTCTAGGTTTGTATTTTGGTGTATTTCTATAGCGTTGATTATATCATCATATGGGCCTCGACGCGAGAAAACCTGTCTTTAGGGTTTCTGACAAAGTGTGATTCAAACCAACCTGTTCAACTACACAGACAAATTGAAATTTCGCTCATAGCAAGTCTAGGTATGACACTTTCCAAAAGGCGAATAACAAAGGCGTTGATCAGACTGCGCGGATGCGCAGGCTGGTCTGCGCCTGTGTTGTTCGCAAACCCCCGAAGACAGGTTTTCTCGCGATGGGGCCCATATTTGCCTTGTTCAACGGACCATGAAATAACAGGAACAAAATCGAAATTGCATCGTATAGTACATGTCATTGTATAAAGCTAAACTTCATTGTATTAAACATATAAAAATTACTGCTTAAACATGCGCAGACATGTTGGTTCATACACTAAACCAAAGATCTAAGTGCCCACTTTTCAATTTTATTTTTTCTGACTAGGCGCTATGATATTGAAATGAATTTTTGCCCAAATATGTACATTCCAATGGACTAAAGTTAAGCGGTGCTTTAGAAGAGTTTTCTATCACTTCACAATTTTGGGGTTCAAAAATGCAAAAATCCATTCCAATGGACTAAAGTTAAGCGGTGCTTTAGAAGAGTTTTCTATCACTTCACAATTTTGGGGTTCAAAAATGCAAAAATCAATTTTTTGAAAAGATTAAGCGTTTTGAGAGCAGTTTTTATCAAATTGATGTTCAAGTAATTATTAACCCGTCTAGCCGACTTGAAAAACACCAAACACTGATATTTTGCCTATGACCGATTTTTATAATTTCTTTTTGTTAATTTGAACCTCTGCATTTTCTGATAATTTCAAAAATCATCAGCTGAACATACTAAAATTGTTGCATGTGTTTTATTTAATGTGACCATGTTAGACCAAACACAATACTGCTTGATCAACCCATTTTTAAAAATATTTTTTCAAGATTGGTTTCCACTTCCGGTTTAAAGTTAAAGTTCATTTAAATAACGTATTTAGAATATTTTAAAAGAAGAAAAGTAACGCCTTTTCATAGTTAATAATTGCAGAAAAATACATTGCCGTGCCACAGATATTAAAGCATACAGAGCAATGCAAAGTTTGTATGCAAATTGCATGGTTAAAGCTAAAACTCTTTGACTAAGCTGTGATATAGTGGGGCGGATATGTAACAATTTTGAGAAGAATCGTGCATTTTATGATAAAAGCATGAAACTTGGTACATGGCTAGTTAATAACAATGCAAAAAAAATAAGAGTCAGTGCCACGCAGAAAATGTCCTCTAATGGCAGCTATCTTGTTTTTTCCAAAATGGCCGCCTTTTTAAACTTATTCATTATAATGTCATTTTAAATTTGCAAACATAATGTTTTTTTCAGTTAATTTTACTTAAATAGCGATCAGATATATCTAAATACCTTAAAATAATCTTTCAATTTTAAAAAAAAAAGTAAAGATTGAGGCTGTATTTCAAAGATGGCCGCCACTTTTGTATTTAAAAAGTGCAGTTGTATAGTAGTTATATATTAGAACTTAACAAAGTTATAAATTTTGATGCAGATTACTTCTAGCAAGTAGAATTGTCCCATTAGATAAGTTACTTACTTATCAGCATGGCTTTATTGTTGTTTATTGTTCCAACATGGTATCAAAGATGGCTACCAATGTACAAATCATAACATATAATGTCTGCTTTAATTTGGAATTTGAAGAATGAAGTTAAAATTATTGCAAACGATTTTCAAAAATATTCTTAATAGCTTTGGATAAAAAAGAGAGCATCCAACATGCCATCTAAGATGGCTGTCAAAGTGGAAATGTTATATGGTCACCATTTATAAAGTGGCCGCCATCTTGGTCTTCCAAAAAATGCAGTCTATTTTAAACTGAATTATTTTAAGCTCATACATTTGCAAGCCAATATGTTGTCTTCATTTATTTTCACTTATTTTGCAGTCAATCATACTAATTTGCCTCATAATGTGTCATTCAGACTTAGAAAATACAAGATTTAGGACATAGTCTCAAGGTGGCGGTCACATTTTGCATGGTATTATACCAACCTGACAATTTATGAATTTTCATGCAAATGTCTATGCAATTAAATAAAAATAGTTCACACAAACCAGGGACGAACTTATCAGATTTGTTTTTATATTAACGTATATTTTTATTTTATATTAACATTATTACATGGTATTCGAGATGGCTTTGATATTAGTTTTATAAAAAGAAAAGTATTTTTTTTATTTTCAGTTGTAAAATATTTGGATTTATTTGAAGTTATGAAAATGATTTTCAAAAAATGATTTAATCTAATGTAATAGGATAGTAAAGGGGACATCCCACCTGACATCCAGGATGGTTGCCAATTTTGTTTTTAAACGCTTTTTAAATATCTGAACTAAGGGTGAGGTTAGTGCTGTGAAACTGGTTAAATTCCTCCAGTAAAGGTGTTTATACTGACGGTTTCAAGGCGGTGCTTCTTTTGCGGATCATTTTTGTTAATTGTGTTTCGTGTTTGTCGTTTTTTCTTTCCTGTTCATTGTAGCCTTGTGGTTACCTGCTGGGAAAGGGCTGGCCTCTTGGCTCTCTTGTGTGTGATGTTTTATTGTGCTTTGTTACTTTCCCATGTGGTGTCCTGGGTCAGGTGTGTTGTTTGATTGTATGGATTCCTGATATTTGCCTTCTTTCTTTTATACAGATATTCCTATAAATGTACTCTATGTAAAATGGATATGATCAAAATGAGATGCAAAGATTTTTTGATTTTTGTCAATAGCAAACTAGAAGTCTTTGGTAGAATTGTCATTGCATAAAATACCATTTGTTTACATCAGAATTTAGTGGAAAATCCTATAAAATCTGTAATAGAGATACATGTATCACTTTCTATTTGACCTTTCTCCTTCTGACCAAGTTACCATTGGCTTAAAAAGGCAATATATTTCCTAAAATTGTATACAAAATGTATATGATTTTCAAAAATTGTATTTAGACCACAATCCCTGGTTTTCACACACATCAACTTTTCGACGCATTTGCTGCAGTCAGCCTTATTAGGTTGTGTTGATGATGTAGCCGGCACTATCACATCTATTCGACAGCAAGCAAAGTTGATATTTTCTGAAGTCAAGCCAGTATATCATATTGCAGACATCTTAGTTTCTAGCCAAAGCTTTATTCCTTCACTAATTGCACACTAGTGAGTCGAGTTTTCGATTCCATGATAGTCCAAGGTCCAAAAAACTATTCAGTCTAGTTAGTTGAAACCAAGGCTCTTTTGTGTATTTAGGTATGTAGGGGTTTAAATGATGATGTTATTCGCTCTGTTTTTACAGGGGTGTTTTTTACAGCCCAGGGATCTTAAGCTAAGTGTCCCACATCGTATATTCTGCCGAATCCTTGCCCTTGCTGCATCAATATGTGCTCTTCGTGATTTATTGTTCACTGTGGTTATTCATTGACTAGTTAAAGTATATCCTAGAAACTGTTCCAATGCAGAAGTGCTGTTGTGGCTCTCATTTTATTATTATTGGTGTAATGTTATTTGTATATACTTTTATTTACATGTATGTGAATGATGTTGGTTGTGTAAAGGTAGCCTAGTGACTAGATACCTTCTAGCGAAAAGCTATTCATCACCACTGCATACTGTCTATCTGTATATTAAGTTTTCTCCATTTTGGATTTGTAGGAAGAATGTTAGCTTTATGTGCTAGCTCCTGGTTATTGCTTTGAGTTTACCTAGTATATAAGCCAAAAGGGGAATACATGTCCAGAATGACGCAGGGCAACAGTCGCTAGGTGAAGAAGCGTAAAAAGAAGCGTGGAAAGAGCATTATGAATTAACTCAAATTTGAACTCTTTGGAAGGCAAAAGGCATGCCAGATGAAAGCCCAGTTGAAGGTCTAGCCCGTTGATCATTACAAGATTTATCACAAAAGCAATTAGCATGATGTGTTCTGACAAAGCAGACAGATCATCAGCAATTGTCATTGAGATGCTTTATTCTACATGTATTTGGGAAAGTGACACAATCAAGGTATTTGACCTCATCTCCAACATAATCTTGAGAATTAGTACAACTAACTGGTTGGAGAGCAAAATTGACAGTATGTATATACATGTAGGCAAAAGGGGTGCTCTGAACACAGGCTTGAAGTTAATTAAGCAATTTATATGGGAGTTTGAGTGTATATTGGAGAGACATATCAGACAGAGAGTTGAGATTGACAAGATGCAGTGCAAATTTATATCAGCTACAGAAGTTGCACCTGACTTCTAACAAGCAATTATACATCGCTTTTATTAACATAGAGAATGACAGCAGGTAGGTAGTGTGCATGCTTTTAAATCAATAAATAGCTAGTGCCACAGATGCATTGCATGATTAAAGACATGTTAAGCAGGGCAATAGTTGGCAATTGTCACAGCGTAAAGTTTGGGTGTAGTAGTTCATCAGGGCTCTTTTCTGATTCCACTACTCTTAATTGTTATGTAAGCGACTCTATTCACGGAATTCAGAACAGACTGCCCATTACTAATGTTGTACAAAGATGATCTGGTGATCAAGGCTGAGTCCATGGAGGAACTGCTGGTGGGATGCGTAGAAGTATTGGAAGGAGAAGGTTCTACATGTGAACATAAGATATGAAGTCATATAAAGTGGTCTCTTGAGCTCAAGTGCACCAAATGCCTATGGCACAGCACTTCTTAATGATGGAAGATGGAGGTGACAGCAAATACCTGATAAAACTTGAGATATGACTTCTGTAACCATATGGACATTCTCTAGTCTAGAGACGTCTTCGAGCTGCCTGCAGTCATACACTGCAAAAGTACATGGTAGAAGCTCCGTAAACTTCTTAACCTTTCTGATCAACTAACGTCTGCTGCCTTTCACTCGTGGCAGGTAGTACTTAACATGCATTCATTTTTTTGTTGAATGTATATATCCAGTATGTCCTTGATTATGAACAGTTCACTAGCATGATGCATTCTAAATGATGTCGAAAACGCATTTTATAATAGCAAAAATGTGATGATTTTTGAGAAAAAAAACCTGCAAAATATCACCAATAAATGATTTTTTCCATTTTGGCCGCCATCTTGGATGCCATGCATGAATATACAGTTGAGAAAATTTCAAAATTATATATTATATATAAGAACAAACACTCATTGCAATTAAAACAAATTTCACTCATAAAAATCTCAAAGATATATTTATGTATGAAAAAACGCTAAAATCTTTCTTCTTTGGCAGCCATCTTGGATGCCATATTGAATCAAGGCTCCCTTATTAATTGTTCAAAAATAACAAGGTCACATTTTGAGCCTTTCTATGCTTGGATAACTTGAATTTCATGCAATAATCTGAATTTAAGTTCATTATATGATGTTTTCGTAAAGCAAGCTTCATTTAATATATTAAAATGGTGGCCATCTTATAAAATGGCCGCCATCTTGGATAATATGCCCATCTACATGTGATGCCAGATAATTACAAATGTTTTGTTGTTAAAATAGACACTCTCACTAGCTTTAAATATAAGTTTATTGCAAAATGATATCCAGCTTAGCAGGCTTTACATGAAAACAGGCCGCCATTTTGAAATTCAAGATGGCGGCCGTCAAGGTGCATTTCTGGCGTGGCATTGACCCTCAAAAATTTTGTTAATTACTAATCTAGCTATGTACCAAGTTTCATGCTTTTATCATAAAATGCACAATTTTTTTCACATATCTGCCCGACTAATAGTGGCTCTCTCAATTTAACGTAGACGTGAAATTGAGAGTTGAATTGTCAAAAAAAAACTTTGATTCTTTTTTATCTTATATCACAGCTGTTATTGACAGCTTCAAACTAATTAAAATGTAAATGGATAACGTATCTGAGCAATATTCTATATCACACTAAAAAGTGAGACTTTTTGAAATGAATGTACCTTTTCTCGGACTTCATCTGTGCAAGATCTACCTGTCATTTTGAAATGAGATAACTTGCAGAGTCTTAAAAAAGCCTTGGATTATTTCATAACGTTTCAATTTTGCAAGAGCGATTTTTATTTTCTGAACAGGCGCCAAAAATGTAGGGTGGCCACTTATAACATCGTTTCAATGTATGAACTCGTGCACAAATATTTGACTTTACTATGTTTTGATGATTATAACATCGTTAATTCTTAACTGATGCATAACCTTATATTTCAGGCATTATTTGCTTATGCTATGCTGTTAACAAAGGGCAGCGTCGTTTTATGTCATATACTATAATATACAGCATACCCGTTCAAGCAAATTATATATAATTCAAAAAAAATATCTGCTAAAAATAGTTCACCCTCTTACATCTATGAAACAGGCCCAGGTTAACATTTTCACGCCTGCATTAACGTTTCACATTATTGATTTTAGAATCGTACATTCAGCTAAAAAGTTATAGATGAAGATTGTTAACCTTCCTGAAAGAGTCTATGTGTGTTGCTGTGACTGGATGGGCTAATACACTATTACAACAAGGAAACAAAACACATCTCAAAGACGTGTTAAGAGCAATTCTCTGTAACCACTTAAAAAGTTGTGCCACGCATAGTCACCGATTTTGCTGAAACTTTCCTATCTTGGTTAATAGGACACAAAACCAAGCAATCAACACTCCTTTCATCCAAATGCATGCACGTTGCCATGGAAACGGCATATGAACATTTCCGCTAAAAAAGTGGCAAAAAATCACTTAAAATTGATGGGTTTCCAAATGAAATCATTACTTTAGAATAAACCAAATGTCACAAATGATCCATATGTATGAATATATAACACATCCTGGTTGGAAATAAAGAATCAACATTACATTTGGAAAACCTCGGTTTTTATCCATGCTCTGCAAAATGGGTGGGGTTTCAGAAAATTGACAAAGGTGATTTTTGAGCATTTTCAAAGGACATTTTCATATTGAGTGCGGTCGGTTACAAATATGCTGGCATATTCCAGAAATAGAACAAGGTTTCCTAAATTGATATATGAAAAGACATGTTTGGGAAAGTATGGTTCCTGAAGCGTTACCATAGCAACAATCAGTGTACAGTCACAAAAAGCAAATTTATCTGTGACTGTATTTCTGACCTCATAAAATCTGCTGAAGGGACATATTTGATTTTTAATTGAGTAAATATGTTCCTTATTAAGATAATGTGCCGAAAATATCAATTTATGTCGTAAATGACCTGCTAAAGGTCAAGGTCAAGGTCACAGAAGCAAGAAATTGACTTAAAATGAGCATTTTTCGCACATATTTAAGTCTATTTCTCCATTATTTGATGTGACTTGGTTTATATATTTAATCTATTTATACGCAGCTCCTCTGCCTTTTAAAATGAATAATTTTATCCTCCATATTACTTCAAGGTCAAGGTCAAGGTCAATGAATAATAATATTTTTGGTTAAAAATTGGAAATATTGACAATATTTGTTAACCAATTTCTTTAATTCAGCTATGTTTAGCTTCTTCCTTTAGAAATATGCTGCACAGTATAACATTGTTAAAATAAACGTGAAAATATGCCTTGATTATCAGTTTGAAGGTCAATGTCAAGGTCACAGAAGCCAGAAATTACCATAAAATGAGCGATTTTCGTGCATATTTAAGTATATTTCTCCATTATTTGATGAGGGTTTGATTGTATATTTAATCTTTACATAAGCAACTACAATGCTTTTTAAACTGAAATAATTTTATCCTCCATATTACTTCAATGTCAATGTCAAGGTCACCTAAACTTCAATATTTTTGGTTGTAAATTGGAAATATTGACACTATTTGTAAACCAATTTCTTTATTTCGGTTATGTTGAACTTCATGCTTTAGAAATATGCTGCATAGTATAAGATTGTTAAAATAACATGACAATATGCCTAAATTATCATTTTAAATGTCAAGGTTAAGGTCAAAGAGTCAAGAAATTGGTATAAAATGGGGGATTTTCACACATAATATATTTGGTCATAAATTGGAGAAACTTACAATATTTGTTAACCAATTTCTTTAATTCAGTTATGTTTAGCTTCTTCTTTTAGAAATATGCTGCGCAATAAGGCATTTGTTAAGATGCCATGACAACAGGCCTTTAATAGGTATTTGAGGGGCAAGGTCAAGGTCACAGAATAAATAAATTGACATAAAATGCGCGATTTTCGCCATATTTAGGCTATCTCTCCATAATTTGGTGTGATTTGTTGTTGTTTCTTTGATATATTGCTGCTCAGTTATGCACATACCTGTATGTCCAAAACATAGTCCAACCATGAAATGATTTTACTTGTATCAAACTAGATAATTTTTGGCCTAGTCGCAGGAAAACCTGTCCTCAGTGTATCCCACCAAGAAAGAATTAAAATGTAAGTGAGTATGACCGGGAAATGCCACAATCACACACTACAGACCAACCTAATGCGATATGAATAGTTACATGTAGTAGCTTTTCTTATTTGCTAGGTCAAGAAAATTACATTTAAAATTAAATTTTAAAAAAAGGTCTATTTAGGAATTTTTTGGGTAACAGTCATGGTTCAAGATTTTCGATCCAAAAACGGAACTCAAAGTCAAATCTTTGACAAAACTTTGTTGTTAAGGTCTTTATTGAAGGACAAAACCAGTGATTTGGAATTATTTTGAAAAGCAATAGTTTTTACCCCCAAAAAATTAATTTAAAATTTGCTTTTTTTTTGTATTGACTGTATATGTTTTGTAGAAGCCAATATTTGTTTGTTTTGAAGTTATGATAATTCTAGTTAAGTTTATTTTATCCCTAAATGCCTCTTATGCAGAAGACAGTAAAACATTATCGCTTGGTTTAACCCATTCAATTGGACGAGTCCATTTACAAGTTTAGAGTTGCTAGACGGTCTTTTACAAGTCTATTAAATGGCATTATGATATTCTGTTAGTAACAATGAGTATTCGCTCAGACACTGTGCTCAATAGCTTTATATATCTGTTTGCACTGTTTAACTATGTCCAATGAAATGGAAGCTAGACCTTTATGGGTTAAATGGACAATAGATGCATGACAGCAGAATTACTAACTTGCATGTTCAGTTTTACTAATACAATGCATGATATCTGTTCTATAAATGATATGCAGTTACATGGTTCTTTCATGTATACATTAACTATTTGCATACTGGGTAATTGTCAGATTTTGTTATCATCTGCTGACGTTTTTCATAAATAACTTGTTCAAAAATTCTTTCAAGAACACTTTCAAAGTGTTCAAAAGACGGACATTATGTCAGTCCTGATCTGGGTTCCAATTGTATGAAAATGTTATCAGCAGACAAACAAAGTCGCCGCTATCAGGCAAAATGTTAAAAACTGATGATTCCTTTTACTGTAACAGGAGGCATATTTCCCATATAGAAAGGTTCTTTCCATCTTACTACTCACATGATTAAGGGTTGCATTTCTGGTGTTTTACTATAGTCAATACATACATTTGGCTAAGCCTTTTAACTGTTCTTTTCTTAACTGTTCAAATGTAAATATACAATATTGCAAGACGACGTTATTTTATAAATAATAATAAATTTGTATTTTGCTGTTTGCCCCAAATAGTTTTTGGAAGTATAAAAAACGTACTCTGTTATGTAATGGTATGAAACCAAATGATGTACATGGTATTCTGTGACACTTCTGTTAAAACTGATATCTACTTCATACAAGTCAGTGAAATACTGGGAAATATTAGGTAATAATGTACTCCCAAAATTTATATTTTTACCAGTAAAAGATAAAAAATAACATGTTTTCACCAGTGAAATTACAAACCACATCTTTAAAAATTGACATAAAGATGGAGCAGCCATGGTGCGTCACACATACACTTATATATTGTATATTCCGTATATATCTGATCTACATGTAACTGTTCATATCACATTAGGAGAGTCCTTAACTGTCCTATTGTAACAACAGGGTTTGCTGGATCTGTAGCTTATTTTTGAAAAGATACAAACTAGGTTGGCTGATGAGTAAAAAGGTGATGAACCATAACTGCAGGCATTCAAATGTATTTATCCATAACTCAACCATATATAATCTGTAAATGTATTTAACATAATTATATACCTTAGATTATTTCTAATACTTATCATATCGTATCCAGCCTTTAATAGCTCATGTGACTTGTTTCTCTTATTGTCCCATAAATATTGTGAAATTAACACCCTTGATGGTTTGACTTTTGTACATCATGTTAAAGAACAATACACGTCAAATACATACAGATGTAAGATATAAATATATATTTCCGTTCATTGCCGTTTCTTTGACAGGAGAATGACATACACTCAACAATATTGTCATATGCTAGATATATATTATAATCCATATATATCAGGACATACTAATTATTGAGTAATAAATTTTCATTTTAAACTTTATCTGCGTGTATATACTTGCTGTTATGGATGTCAGACCTTCTATCTACTAGGCGAGCGCGCAGCAGTCTGTATTTGAATGTATCTACTTGCATTTATAGGTATCAAAAGATAATGAAAGATAATTTAATGTAAGTAGTCCGTATATATATTGGTATCTATCCGCATTGTATCAGTTTAAAGGCAAAGTATCTAACTGCTTACATCACCAAAAAATCATTCATCCTCAACAAAACAAATCTATAAGTAACTGACATTCGTAAATACCTCAAGATACATACTGATAAGTGAGTCTAGTAAATGCTCAATAAATCATAAAGGTACCTACTGATAACAGAATCTCGTTAATGCCCCAATAAATCATATGGCTACCTACTGATAACTGAGTTTCATAAATGCCTTTAAAAAATATATGGCTACATACTGATAACTCAGTCACGTAAATGCTCAATAAATCATATAGTTACCTACTGCAAACTGAGTTTCGTAAATGCCCCAAGAAAACATATTCTTTAATATTCAACGTTTCGCCTTTTTGGCTTAATCAGGCATAATTATAAACTCGTAAATTACGTTATGCACCACAAAAACGTTAAGACGTAACGCATAACGTGCGACATAGCTCCAAGTCATATACGTAAACTAGACATTTTGTTTGATTTAAGTTTATAAAATTATTTTCTTAAAATTGATAAATCACCGTGTTGTATCAACAACTAACATCAATTTACATATTTTTTTTTAATTTCAGAAACGTTTTGTGCAACTGCTATTTCAAATGGAGATCTTCCACAAGATTGTGAAAGTCGAGTCAATGAAACGTGCAATGATTTCACGTGTATCAGTGGGTACAAAAGAAATGAAGAAGTTGTAAACCTGACATGTACAGAATCGGGACAATGGGATAGTGACCCTTATGAACTATGTATAGGTATATTTAAACCTATTCATTATATGATTGACAACCTGTACATTTAACTTTGCTATATTGCAATATGTACAAAAGTTTCGTTTTCTGGCCTAAATATTTCATGAAATGTAATCTGTAGACCCTTACATTATTTAAATGACGCTCAAATATGTACTCAACAGAGACATTGGAATACTGTGGGCGCAATATGGGGGCAGTTGTAAGATTGTGTTTACATGTAAGCTTCTTATAGAACAGTACGTTTTTTTTTGTGGCCTAAATAACATGTTTCTTGTGTTTTTATCATATGACGTCGCGTCAGGGGGTCTTTTAACGTCATGTATTAGAATCGATAACAACAATTAAGTTACATATTTTGGCGACGTTGTGAAATTACGCAAATGAGAATGTCATGTAAAAATGACAAAATCTTGACGTGGGCATGGTGCCCTGGAATGGTCTGCAGTCAGTGAATGTGACATTTTTTACTTTCTGAAGGTCTTGATAGTAGATATTCATTTGATGCTTTCACAGTCCTGAAGGTTTTGTTTAACCTTTTGTATACTGGAAATCTCTAAACCTGTACTTTGGCACGCAGAGATTATACAGATCAAATACCACAGAATGCAGCTTTCCATCAGGTCCGCACTGTTTGCTAAGATAATAAAAACATTCTGCATGCACTGAAGGGCATCTTTATTTGGAATTTCTAATTTATGACCCCTTTACTTTTAGTTGAAAGTTCAAAATTTCTGAAATCTTGATTTTTTGAAAATTCAAATCTTAAAATTTGCAGTATGCCTAAAAACGATAAAACTATAAAAAATAAAATAATTTGAAGTTTGATCTCTTTACCCATTTATGTTTCAAAAGATTAACAATTTCAAGTTAAAATGGTCAATTGTTGTCAGATGAACTAATAATGATACAAAGAATCTATTATAACCTGCCTAATTTAGAATTTTGAGGCAGCCTTTCTACGGAAATTCAGCCTGATAATCCCAAATTCAGGAATAATCCTGAAAACTTTCACCCTTGTTTGTACAATGAGCCATCCCATGATCATGGAATCTAACCAGATGATACAATATTAATGTTTAAATATGATACTTAGCTAGCCATTTCAGACGTTTATTATTTTATAGCTGTGTTCAGATTTCACTTTTATTTGAGTTAGAATGTGAGTGAGGCGTGTGTTAAACTGGCTATTAACTGCAGACTCAGGTGTAAATGTGACATAACCTGTGATGATTTTACCTATGTATCTTTTTTAGAGATAGAATGCGAGCGAAGTGTGTCAAACTGGCTATTGCCTGTAGACTGTGGTATAACAGTGAACACAACCTGTGATAATTTTATCTGTGTATCTTTTTCAGAGATAGAATGCGAGCGAAGTGTGTCAAACTGGCTATTGCCTGTAGACTGTGGTGTAACAGTGAACACAACCTGTGATAATTTTACCTGTGTATCTTTTTCAGAGGTAGAATGCGAGCGAAGTGTGTCAAACTGGCTATTACCAGTAGATTGTGGTGTAACAGTGAACACAACCTGTGATAATTTTACCTGTGTATCAGGATATCAGCCTACACAAAATGTGGTTACCTTACAGTGTATGGAAAATGGGACCTGGAACTTAAACCCTGAAACTTTATGTGAAGGTAGGTTTCATAGTGGGCCGTGTTTAAGCCTGTATCCAGTATAATATACAAGTTGGTATGTCTTTACAGCAAAGATTCAAAATAAGTCAGCTCATCCACACTGTCTGGCCTGATTCTTAGTATTCCGACTTAAGAAACGTTTAACCATTATTTATCCATAGAGCGTCAATAATAGACTGACCACACTGCGCAGATGCGTGGGTTGATTTGAGTTTTTGATGTGAGCACATGCCAACTAGTACCTTTTGTTAAAAAGCGCTACACAAAAAAGCTCATAATGTATTTAATGAGTCCACTTATTTGGTGAAAACCAAAACAAATAAGTAAAATATTAATGAGCTTAGATGCTAAATATCCTGTCTTTGTGAATTGTGACAAGTTAGACTCAAACCAGCCTGCTCGGCTGCAGAGACTAGTTAGATAATGACTATGTTATGGAGCAAGCTTGTCCACAATACATCCCATATAACGAGTCATATAGGTGCTGGTCTGACTGTGTGTACGCTGGTTTTATTGAGCCTGTGTGTCGGAATTAATGGAAAAAAAGTTATCTTAAACCAAAGCTAGGAATGTGTGAGATGTTTGAACGCTTACGCTCCTAGCTTTGCTTTAAAATATCACTGCGTTGACAGTGTGTAAAGCATATTGCAGATTTTGTTCAAAATGAGGGCATTATCTTTAAAAACAGTTTTTGGCTTATACTGGACATTGAATTAAATATTAAAGATCTGAAGTAGATTATGATTATTGTTTAACCTAATAATTCTTATTCCTGCACACCAGACCAGGGTTTTCTGCTGTTTTACCCATATGAAAAATTCTATCTCAAATACTTCATACCAACCTGTGGGAAAGATAACTAAACAGCCAAACGTTTGAAGACAAGTGACGTCATTTTTACGTTAAAGTGACGTTATTGTGTTATATCACGTCTCAGAGTATTCAGAAACTTCTGGAAACATTTTGTTTTTAAATATAATTATGCAGTATCTGATGATAATCAAGAAAACGAATCTATTATTTGTGTGAGGATAGGATAATCGACAAACATTTGTCATCATTTGACAAGCCTCATGACGCGAATCGGTGATCCTCGGGATGGATATTTCTATCCCATCCTCACAGAAATTATATATTTTTTTTATATTACTTTAGTATGTCTTCATAATAATATTTTGATTTGTTTATCTATTTGTTTAGAAATATTTTGTCCTGGGAACATTACAAATGGAGAATTACCTGTTACTTGTGGTGCTCATGTAAACGAGACATGCAATAACTACACGTGTAACTATGGTTACCACAAAACAGAACATACATTACAGTGCATGGAGACAGGAAGGTGGAATCATGACACAGCATCCTTGTGCCAAGGTTTGTCTCAGAACTTATTGTAAAACCTCAATAATTCAACTGCGATAGGTTGAAGTACCCGCTAACTTGAATAAAATGTGAAATACATGAACAAATTTATTACCTATTTATTAATTTCCTTTCAAACATATGTCCTACTTTTATACACATTTTAGGCGTCAACAACATATTCTCTGATAGGAAATACTGTAGACAATATGATATGTCATTAATTACGTAATGGCTAAGTATTTTGACCTTGATATTGCTAAAAGTTGTACCAGAAACTATCCAATAACACTGGTGCAGTACTATCCAATAACACTGGTGCAGTGCATAATACTCTGAAGTACAAGCTGACATTTGTACGTTAACAATATCTTTATCGCATCAACCGCTGGTAGAATAAACATATGCTACAAATTCTGATAACATATGCATTAGTTTTTGAACATTTCGCGTTGAGTATTCTCTACAAATAGGTGAATATATAAAGGTAAGATCTCTACAATATACCCCAGTCGATATATGGTAACAAAGAGAGTGATCATACCAAAACATGTCTATAACAAAAACATAAATTAAGCCAAAAAGGTACCTCTCCCGTAAGATTTTTGTGGACTCCTCCTTCCCTTTTATCCTCTTCCTTTTTGATGATGTATTCCTTTTTTCTTTCTTTCTTTGTTCTGTCTTTTCTTTTTTTTTTCTTCTTTTTTTCAATAAATGCTTATAAGAACAATACAACAACACATATACAAGAACACATTTATCAAAAAATAAGTTAACGTTTTTTCTCACCTTGCTCTTGCTGTATTGTACATGTATCTGAAAGAAATATAAATATGCTACTTATGCTATGTCCTGTGAAAATTTATATTACGACGATAAAATGTTCAATTATTTTATGGTTTTCTCAATTGTAAGGTTTCCAATATTCAGTATAGCCTTATGAATTTAAAATAAAGCTTATTCAAGGCTAATGGTAAGTTATGTCACGGTTTGAGAGCCCTCATACCCCAACATACATGTAACACCTTTTCAGTCATATATTATATCCACGTACAGACACACACCCCATATAACATTTTTCACTTTCTCCTCAGCAAGATATCAATTATAAATCCGAGGAAGGGATCTGTGAGCAACAGTATATTTTGTGTATCGCTCACATAAGATGATGATCATAGGTTGGAACAAATACAAACCCCAATGATAAGGCGTTACATTAATTGACAAATAAATCAAAATAATTATACCCTCAGAATTGAGAGTCACTGATTAATACTGGCTCATATCACTGATACACGCACATGATATAAGTCATTCCATGATATTTTGGTAATTATCACAATCGCAACCAATGAAGGTTTAAACTGCGCATCTGAACAGTCTCGCCAGAGCATTCAATACTCACACACGTTAGATATGGAAGTAAATGATGTCCAGACACACTATTATACCACTGGTCCCACTACATATACAAATGAACCATTATCTTATGGACTTACCCATACACTCATAATGCTTTTGTTTATAATAATGCAATGACCCATGTGAATATGTTTAAAGCAGTACTGTAAATTAAATTTCTCAGCTACTTTGGCGCGTACCAAGGTTTGTAAAATAGATACATTTTCCTATTAATCATTAGAGATTATTAATATCAATAATACTATGCATTTCATGGTAACACAGAAAGTAATACAGATCATGATAAGAAAATAGCATCATCAGTAATTAAGGCATCACCCATCATATTACTACTAATTTTTGAACAATTAGAGTAGCGTGGTGGATTACGTCTGGGTTAATGATGATGGGAAAATAGTATAATTTTTTACTTGGACAATTCCAGTGAGTACACATGTTAAGAATTCGGTTTGAACCTGTGTCAAACCTTGTGTCTATATAGGGAAGATGATAGTTTAGGCATATGTCTGTGTAAATGAATATATATAATGAACATTTATAAGGCAACCCAAAAAAAACATAGGTGTCATTAATGACAAAAGAATTGATTATACTCATCTCCATTAAGCATTATGTGTGTCTTGCTAAATTGTTGGTAAGTTTAACATTTATAAACAGGATAATAGGAAAGATAAATAATCTGAATTTTTTAAAGCAAGATAAAAACATTTCAATTTATTATAAAGCTGTTTATATTTTCATCTCAATGTGTGATTGTGGTATTTCCTGATTATACTCACTTACTTTTTAAGCATAAAAACGTCCCATAACCTGTAGATCAGGTTATGCAGTATACAGTTATGGTGCCATCCTTATCTGTAAGGGTAATTTAGCCATACAGTTCTGCAAAGGAGCTCTGTCATGATTGTTAAACGAAACGAGTGAGTCCTGCCAGCAAATGCCACAATATAATATCAAAGATCAACTCTTGGTTATACAAGGAAACAACAAAATTACACAGACAAACAAATAAAACATTACTACCAGCACACAATAAGGCAAGTAATGAGCATAATTTCTTCCATAGCCAGATGATGTGATGAATGAAATCAAGTATTTTAGCTTATATAAACTTATATAAAGTCTTAAGCCAAATGTTTCCTAAATTTCAGAAACATTTTGTGCATCAAATATTTCATATGGAGATCTTCCACAAGATTGTGATGGCAGAGTTGATGAAACATGCAATGGATTTACATGCATTGGTGGTTACAAACGAAATGAAGGCGTTGTGAGCTTGACCTGTACAGAATCAGGCCAATGGAATCATGACCCATCAGATGTGTGTATAGGTATGCATAATATTATATACAGCTAACCCATTACTTCAACTTTAAAAATAAAATTCATGGCAAGATGTCATATTGAAAAGAAACATAGCTAACTTTGGTAAGTGCATCTAGTAACCATATCTAAGTAAGCATATAAAGGCAGGCCACCTTCGACCATCCAGTAAAATGCCATCCCAAAGTGTTTTTCGCTAGGGGACCTTTATTATTTGGGATATTGATAAATTATATTTGAATTGATTGGGTAACAACCCGTTCACTCACCTGAAAATGCTTAAGTGTTAATCTGCTTTCTGTTGCAACCTATGTTGTCTAAGTCACAAAATAATTAAGGTAATATCAACACAAAAGTAAAACGTGTGTAAAATGGCTACTCAAAAATAGACAAGAAGAAGAGTTGTGTGACAAATGGTAGCTTACGAAAGGTACAAAGTACTGCATAATACATTCTTCAATTCTTTTGACCTGCATTACGCGAGAATTAGTCTTAAAAAACAGTTTCTGGTATGTTTGAGAGTGGCCGCTTTACACAGGTTTAACTATATTGAATTATCAAGGAGAAATTCTAACAAATATTGGCTTAATACAAACAAACATTGCAACCTATAATCAAAATGGAAGAATATGAGCTTGCATACATATTTATGCCATTAAAAAGATGTGTTGCTGGTTGACATTAAGTGGCCCAAAAACTGCATGCAGGCTAAGATATTTATATATTGCTCTATGCTCCATTCTCTTTAATTTGAATGACTATGACCTAAAAAGTTGAGTTTGACCGTTTGATCCCATCCCCAGGATCAGGGATGGTAGTATTGCGGGGGGAGGGGGGGTCTGAGGGTAAAATATTTGCAACAATGTTGTTGCATCCGTGATTCAATTAAATTTGATATGCAACATGACCATGTTCTGAGAAAGTTGAATTTGGAACTTTTGACCCCACTCCAAGGGTCTGGGGGTCTGGGGGCAAAATATTTGTTACCATATTTCTGCATGCGTGATACTCTTTTATTTCTTATGCAACATGACAATGTTCTAAAACAGATGAATTTTGATGCCCAGGTTCGGATTTGCTGAAGGGGTTTGTGGGCAAAATATATGCTACCATGCTCTTGCATTTGTGATCTGACGGTGTTCTGATAATATTGAATGTTGACCTTTTGACCCCACCCAGAGTGTGGAGGGGGGTCTGCTGCGGGCAAAACATTGCTACCATGTTGCTGCATTCATGATTCTCTTAATTTGATATGCAACTTTACCGAGTTATAAAAAAAACTTGAATTTGGACCTTTTGATCCCAAGGGTCAGGGTGAGGGTCTGAGGGCAAAATATCTGCTACCATGTTGTTGCAGTCGTGATTCCCTTTAATTTGATATGCAACGTGACCATGTTCTGAAAAATTGAATTTTGACCTTTTGGCCCCCAGGGACCAGAGGTTGCTGTGGGCAAAATAGTTGCTACCATTTTCTTGCATTTGTGGTTCAATTTAATTTGATATGCAACAGGACCATGTTCTAAGAAAATTGAATTTTTGACCTTTTGACCCCAACCCAGGGTGGGGGGTGGATGGGGTCTGTACATAAAATATTTGCTACCATGCTGTTGCATTCATAATTCCATTTGATTTGATATGCAACATGACTACGTTATTAAAATATTGAATTTTGACCTTTTGACCCCATCCCCATGGTCAAGCGTGGTGGATGGGGTCTGTGGGCAAAATATTTTATGCCATGTTGCTGCATTTTGATTCCCTTAAATTTGATATGCAGAATGACCATGTTCTCAAAAAGTTTAATTTTGACCTTTTGAAACCAACCCATAAGTCTACACAGGGGGTCAGACCCAGAACTTCAATCCTAAATTATCGTTGACGTGTTTCATATTTATTGTATCTTTTTCTGAAGTCAAAATTTCAGTAAAAATATTGATAACTGACTTATTTTGAAATTTAGATATGCGAACTTTTACTCCACCTAAGGGTTCAAGGGGTGGTAAAATTTCAATCACTGTCATGCTTATCTACTGCACTGGACAATCATGTCCTATAGTGAGACGTTGTCAGATATAATAGTTTTGGAGAAATGTGAAGTTTACCCTACAAAATGATTGTTATTGGTCAGAAAACATAATTTAGCCAAACTCTAACTGTTTTCTGATCAATAACTTTTGACGGGTTGCAACAATTTCATTCAAATTTTACAGAAGGGTGAAGCATCTAAAATTTAGGTCAAGTTTGAATTGGAGGTTATTTACACAAT
This sequence comes from Loripinus fragilis, assembly GCA_964019695.1. NCBI lineage: Eukaryota > Metazoa > Mollusca > Bivalvia > Lucinida > Lucinidae > Loripinus > Loripinus fragilis. Next base: position 82,295,684 of record OZ026525.1, read on the forward strand.
TTTGTCTGAGCTATGGCCCTCTTTTGACTTAGGTTTAGGCTGGTGCAGATCTATATTTACTTTCGGTTCTAAGGCGGTGGTTCTGTTATTGTTGACTTTTTTTTATTGTTACTCCCATTGTGGGAGTCTGTAATTGTTCTATGTTTTGTTTACGTTACTTGATGTCCATTCTAGTATTGCAATCATCTTGATGGGGATATTAGAGAGCTGGTTGCTTGGCTTGAATTGTCTTCCTGGTGTCTCGTGATGGTTGAGTGACTCTTCCTCGTGGTGCCATGGGGTTGTCTGCGGTTTGTGATTGTTGTATTTCCTGATCATACTCACTTTCTATTCTAATTAAAAAAGGGGCCATAACTCAGTCAAAATTTTGTGGATTACGCCCTCTTCCGAATTTGACCTGTTTTAATGATGATTGACCCTTCTGTAAAGTTCGAATGAAATTTATCCAACTCTTCAAGAGTTATCAAACGACGCCAATGACGACGCCGATGGAGACATGATCCATATGTGTCGAACATACTTTGCAGGCGACACAAAAAAGTATTATCAACACTATAGTTAAGGTGATGCAGTACCTCTTACAATTACACAACTACTTACAAGGCAACCTCTAAATAATCTGGAAAAGATAGATAAACCCAACTCTTCTCCCAAACTGCTTTTCTGATTAAAGAAAGAAAGGCAGCACAGATCAGGAATCGATACAATCGAGAACCACACATGACCCCGGATACCACTTGAGAAAGTGCCAAAAAACAATTAAACATCACTAACAAGAACCAACAATTCATTCCTTCCGGAGCAGGCATTAACAAGGCAGCAATGTGCAGACGTGAAAGCATGTAAAACTCAAGACATAAATAACACAAATGATCCATAAAAGGTGTACCGCTTTGGAAAGGTGAGTAAAATATTTAACTGGAGTCTTAAACAGGTTTCACAGCGCCAACCACACCGTTAGTTCTGCTGTGGATCAAGACACATAGATGTTTGGTTTGCACGTAATACCCCTAATTTACCCATGCATCATCTCCTAGAATATGTAATTCAAGCTTTAAAAAGGAGATAAAGCAAAGATACCGACTCAACAGTACGTAAAACTCAATACCGGAGCAAAAGAAATCCAACAGGCAAACCCCAGTGGGCCTGACAACAGCCAAATCACCAGACCCCTTCCATCTCACCAATAGATAAGTCTTTCAGTCTGAACTGTCAAAGAGTCTGAAGTCGAACCCACCGGTGTGCACTTAAAGAGGTAAGAAAGTTGCCAACCTCGATTGGATTGACCACCAAGCAGGCAGTCTGTTGCAATACATTCATGCTAAAGCCAATCTTTTTTTAAATGGAAATTATTTTTATAAACTGTGCTGAAAGCCCAATCTGAACTAAGGTTGAGGTTGGCGCAGTGAAACAGGTTTAAGCCCTGCAGTAAAATATTTTTACTGACCGTTCCAAGGCAGTACTTCTTTTGTGAATCATTTGTGTTTAAAATATGCCTAGTGTTTGTCATGCGCTTTCGTGTCTGTTCATTGCTGTCTTGTGGTCATCTGCTGTAAAAGGGCTGAGGTCTTGCCTCTCCTTTGTGATGTTAAATAGTGTTTTTAGCTAACCTGAGCGAAAGGCTCATTGGTGAGCTAATAGTATACCAGTGACTCCGTCTTTTGTCGTCCGTCCGTCGTCCGTCGTCCGTCAACATTTTCAAACATCTCCTCTGAAACTACTGGGCCATTTGAACTCAAATTTCATATGGAGACTTCTTAGGATGGGAGACCAAAAGTTTGTTCAAATGGTCCTGGTCACATGACCAAGATGGCCGCAATGTCCATATATAGTAAAAACCCTTAAAAATCTTCTCCAGAACCAGAAGGCCGATGACCTTGGGACTTGGTGTGTAGCATTTGGGATGTGGGACCTACCAAGTTTGTTCAAATGATGCTCCTAGGTTGACCTTGATCTACTTAATGTCAAGGTCAAATTTGCTTCCTAATGCATTTAAATGTGAAAAATTCTGAAAAGTTGATTTTAGTAAAACTGTAGAAGCTTTAGTCGCTATTCTCACTTTATATGTTTAACCAAATTAGACAATGGCTATAAATTAGTTCCAAGGTCAAGGTTGACCTTTGACCTTTCAGCTTAGGTCGCTCATGTTGGAGTCCTATCAGTACATTAAAACACAGTTTTCTCACAAACTAATGGCCCAATTGAACTCAAATTTCATGTGAAGACTCCTTATGATAATTTAGCTAAACTTTATGCAAAATATTTTGGTAACATGACCAAGATGGTGGCCACGCCCATATATGGTAAAAACCATTTAAAAATCTTCTTCTCCAGAACCAGAAAGCCGATGACCTTGGGACTCGGTATATAGCATTGGGGATGTAGGGCCTTTCAAGTTTGATCAAATGATGAACCTAAGTTGACCTTGACCTACTTTACATCAAGGTCAAATTTGCTTCCTAATGCATTTAAATGAGATTTTTTTTAAAAGTTCACTTTTTGAAAACTGTTGAGGCCAAAGTCATTATTCTCACATGATATGTTAAACCAAATGAGACAATGGCTATAAATAAGTTTCGAAGGTCAAGGGTTGACCTTTAACTTTTCAGCCAAGGTCACTCATGTTGGAGTCCCATCAACACATTAACACATAGTTTCCTCAAAAACCACTAGGCCCATTTGAACTCAAATTTCATATGAAGACTCCTTATGATAGGTTAGCCATAATTTACACCAATTATACTGGTTACATGACCAAAATGACCACCACGCCCATATATGGTAAAAACCCTTTAAATATCTTCTTCTCTTGAACCAAAAGGCCAATGGCCTTGGGACTTAGTTTGTAGCATTGGAGATGTGGGTCCTACCAGATTTGCACAAATGATGAATCTAGGTTGACCTTGACCTACTTTATGGCACGGTCAAATTTGATTCCTAATGCATTTATATGGGAAAAAGCTTGAAATGTAATTTTTCTATAACTGTTTAGGCCGAAATGATAATATTTGCAAGAATGTTTAACCTAATGAGACAACGGTTTTATATATGTACCAAATGTCCAGCTGACCTGTGACCTTTTATCCAAGGCCACTCATTTGGACTGTCACATACCTATCTAAACATCTTTTCCTCAGAAATCAATGGCCTGTTTGAAGTATTCATTGGGTTGTTTTAGGTCACTTGACCAAAATGGCCGCAACCCCCATAAAACAAAATATGTTTCATTATAAGCCGTAGTTGATCTTGACCTTTTTTAACATTATTAAGGAGATCAGGTGAGCGCTTCAGGACCGTCAGGTCCTCTAGTTGTCACTTTCCCATAAGTATGGTATCCTGGGTCAGGTGTGGTACTTGGTTGTATCGAATCTTGATCTTTGCCACCTTTTTTACTTTCACGGAATATCAGGGCATTATGGAATTAAAGCTATGTTCAAAAGTAAATTGTAGAACTGATCACATTGATAGTTTCTACTTAAAAATAAAGTATGCTGATAGATGATAAACGAGCTTGGTGTTAACTACAAAAACAGTATTGGTGCTCACTAGAAATGTTTGAATTATCTGATAATATACAATTAATGATTTATGTTGAGGTGGACATGAAGTGTTATTGATCAATTAACATCATATAATCCGACGCGGAGCGGAGGTCAATTTGATTAAGTTAACTGTTCAATAACACTCCATGTCTACCGAAACATAAGTAAGTAAGGGTGCAAAGATAAGGAACAATTGTTTTATTATAAAATAAATGTATTTTATGCATTTCCTGCCGTTTTAGACCAGTGTAACCATTAACACTACGGATGGATCATGCAAAAATAACTTGACGTTCTGACGTCACTTCCTGTAAGCCATGCAATATTACCTCGTGCTTTGTGCTTTACATCGTCACGCCCAGCAAACCATGCAAAATTTAGTTATATTGACTCAAGTGAATATGCATCTGGGCCAATCAGAAGAAGTTTATTTATAGATTATACAATTATATGTTCGAACACTGCTAAATAACTGTTTTATAGAAATCATCTTATGAATGTGTAATTTGTTTGGTTTTACTTAAAGAAATTGAGTGCCCAACTAGTGTGTCAAACTGGCTGCTATCTGCAGACTGCGGTGTTGCAGTAAACTCAACTTGTGATAATTTTACTTGTGCTAGTGGATATCACCGTACCCAGAATGTGGTTGCCTTACAGTGTATGGAGAATGGGACATGGAACCTCAATACTGACACTTTGTGTGAGGGTAGGTATACAGGAATGTTTTTCTCAATGATCTAAAAACAGATCTGAGGATGTACCTCTAAATATAAAGATAATACAATTTAAATATATTTCTTCTTAACTTATGACATCGCGTCTAGGAGTGATATACCAACATTATCTAAAACCGGTACAAATTTTGGTAGTGTTACATAAAGACGTCCACAATAACGTCGTGTATATATGGCAAACTATTAGTGATTTCAAAGTAATTGAATCTAATATGATAAATAGAATCTAACATTCGTGCTCCTGTATCATTAAATCTTTTAAACTCGTTGCGAAAAAGCTAGGATTAAAGTTCTTGCTCAAGGACACAACGCAGTGACGCTGGTGAAAAAAAGCTATCAAATGCGAGGCAGAATGGAATAGATGATTTTACATGAGTGCGCATGTTTATTGAGTTTTATTGCCTTTTAGCAAAGAGTTTAATAAATTCAATAACCATGAGCACTCATGTTAGATCCTTTTTTCTCACAGATTAGCGAATGGATTTCTTTATTAGAAGGGCTAGCCAAAATAGAGGTTGGTGCAAATACGGAAATATGAAAAATCCTGCCTTATGTATTATTTTCAAAAAAAAACAGCAAAAAATGAAATTGTCCTCTGCTGCAAATTATAGATTGCGCTTTATGAGTTAATGACACAATCACATATCACTGACAAACCCATTTTACCATGGGGACAAGACATTAGAACACAGACAAACAAATCTCATACTTAAAAACAAGAATACAAATATTATAAAGCTCTCATCTCTCTTCTCTTCAACACTAGAAAAGATACAAACAACTATATCAAATACACAAAGACAAACACAACCCCCTATGCACACAACTAGCGCAACAACAGACAATAGATAAACAAGTACAGAATCAACGCCATACATTGGCCACCTGTCCCCAAGATTATAAAACTTATCTCCAGCTCAACTCAGCTGAGCATGACATTTCAACTGCTTATTCTAAAATGCTGAAAATAATGATGTGTCTTGCTGTCAAACTCTTAGTTAGTGCTGCTAATAATGTTACAATACAAAACAATTGCTGGCATTTTAACTTTTTAATGAACAGGATACATTTCGTGCTCAGATGAGATCAGCATGAGAATTTTTTATAACCTTGGTGTCAGGCTGTCTAAACTTGCCCAGATTTCGTGGTTCTGTTGTTTTTGATTCATTTTTCTCACATTGTTTGTGGAGGTTCTCTGTTCGTCTTTGTTTTGCTATGCATTTTTCTGTGTCCTTCCTTTATGTAGTTTTGCAATACTCTTGCAAGGAAGAAAGCTAGTGGCTTTGAATAAAACCAATACCTCTGATACCAAAGCCGCTTTTTTAGACTTGCATTTGTCAATTTCTAATGATATTGTTTCTACCAAATTTATGATAAACTTTGAGTTCGAAATTGTCAATTTCCCATTTTTAGATGGTGATGTTCCTCATTCTACATCCTATGGAGTCTATATATCTCAACTCATTCGTTTTGCCAGAGCATCTAGCTATGTTGCTGACTTCAACACTCGCAATAAATTGTTAACTCAGAAACTTCTTAAACAAGGCTATCAGTATCATAAACTTCGCAAAACTTTTTCAAAATTTTATAGACGATACTATGATTTGATTTCTAAATTCCAAGTTGGACTTAAATCTCTCTTGCGCCAAGGACTTTCGGAACCTGATTTCTATGGTGACTTGGTGTATAGATTGAAGAAGATTGTTGGCTCCAATAATTTTTCAGCGCAGTTTATTAAAATAATTTTCCATTATAAAAAGATTGGCTATAACATAAATGTATTGCAACAGACTGCATGCTTGGTGGTCAACCCAATCATGGTTGGCAACTTTGCTTCACTCTTTAATTGCACGCCGATGGGTCGGACTTCAGACTCTATGATGGTTACGACTTAAAGACTTATCTATTGATGAGATGGTAGGGGCCTGATGCTTTGGCTGTTTGTCCGGCCAACCGGGGTTTACCTGTTGGATTTCTTTTGCTCCGGTATTCAGTTTTATTTACTGTTAAGTCCTTATCTTTGCTTTATCTTCTTTTTATATCTTGATTTATATGTTTTAGGAGATTATGCATTGATATACTTGGGGTCTTTCATGCAAACCAAATATCTATGTGTCTTGGTCCACATCTGAATTAAGGGTGATGTTGGCGCGCCCTGAAACCGGTTTAAGCCCTCCAGTAAAATATTTTACTGACCGTTCCAAGTAGGTACTTCTTTTGTGGATCTTTTATGTTTTTGTTCTGTCTTCTGTTTGCTATGTCTTTGTGCACGTCTGTTTATATGTGATTTGTGATCACCTGCTGGGAAAGGGCTGACCTCTTGGCTCTCGTTTGTGGTGTCTAACTGTGAGGTTGCCACTTTCCCATTGGTATCTTGGGTCAGGTGTGGTACTTGATTGTATTGATTCCTGATCTTTGCACCCTTATTTACTTTGTTATAATTGTCTTCCTGAAGTCTAGTGACTGTTATTGTTCTGTGACTCTTCATCGCAGCGCTGTGGGATGGTCTGCAGTGTGTGATTGTGATGTTTCCTGATCATACCCACTTACTTTTTCATGTTTTGAACATTTAATATAGCTGTATATATGTACACCTTTAATCAGTATATTTGGTCAAATTAATTATGTTCATTAGACAAAAAATAAAACAACGCTATGTTCCTAAAACGAGCTTATCATATATAATAAGCAGTATTCTATTTTCTACTTGACCTCAACAGCCCAAATTAATCAGATTTGAACAATATTGGTGAAAACAGAAGTAAACCTAACGCAAGTTGACACAACAACATTTGATAGAATCGTCAAATAACATAAAAGGGTCGTGATACGTTGCAATATGTTTTGTCATTCAGCAAGGCACTTTATATTCTGTTGAGTACTGGTTTAGCCCAGGACGACAGGAAAACGTCATAACTGAAAAACTGTTGACTTGAATATAATAAATCAACACAAACAAACAATAGAAGTTATAGTCATAAAGCTTCACCATCTTTTCTAAACATTTGATGATATAACTTTTGTCCATGAAGCACTGTCACATGAGTATTTATGTGAAATTCGTGAACCCTTTTTAGCTACACATACTAAATAATCTTCACCATCTTTTAGAAACATTTTGTTAAACAACTGTTATCCATAAAGCGTCGTCACATAATTGGTGAACCCTTAATTTACTACACATACTAAATAGACTTCTCCATTTTTGGAAACATTTTGTAATACAACTGTTGCCACATGAATGTATATGAACAGTCTGCAAATCCTGTATTGAATATACATTATACTAAATTGTCTTCACCATCCTTTAGAATTAATGTGTTATACAACTAGTATCCATGATGTGCTGCACCAAGATACTTTATAATAAAGTCAGTGAATCCTGAAAAAACTACTTATGCTATTGAATACTTTATACCATTAAATTTCTTTTTTTAGAAACATTTTGCTCCACAACTGTTGCCAATGGACAGCTACCACCAGACTGTTTACGGAAGGTTGGCGAATCCTGTAATAGCTACACCTGTGATGGCGGGTATAAGCCTAATGATAACGTTGATTCTTTGAAGTGTACAGAGTCAGGCGATTGGAATCAGAATATATCAGCACTCTGTGTTGGTATGTATAGTGCACTGTATCTACTTTCAATATTTAGATACTTATATAGACCAACACGTGACATATTGGTATTTGCATCATAAACTGAATTGTTTTTTATACTAGTGACTTATAAATGCGTACTGTGGCAAACAGTGAAAACCCAAATAAAATATCACATAGCTATATCTATACAGTCAGACAAAAGCTAAGCATCACCCAAACATTATTTCAGAGACGTTTTTCGTGAACAAATTTCTTCAGAAGAACAACCAGTTTGTAATATTTGGTTACCCTTGTCTTTATGGTCATATTGACCTCCCGGTCTAAAGCCCTCATGCCATAATGGCTACCCCAGTGCCAATATTACCTAGAAGCACACCTCAGCCATATAATCAACTGTAAAGGTTATAGTAATAAAACTTATCATGATTTTAGAAACAATTTGTTTAGGGGGAAAAGAGTCGTTTTATTAAGCCTGTTTTTTTCATATATGTTTCTTCCATACAAGTGCTCCATGTCTTTGCAAACAGTGTAGACCGCATTTTATCTTGGTCTTCATTGTCTGCCATTGGAAGTATGGTAGATGTATCAGTTTTTGTGTTAGCCCCAGAAATCGTGGTATGACAGAAAAGAAGTTACACATTTCCTACTCCTAAAATTGAGCAATGACATGTTACCAGTAGCCAGATACAAAGAGGCAACTTTAAGGGATCATCACATGAATAAATGAAAAATTGTTTGACAAAAAACGATAGACAATTTATTATCACTGACTTTTTATTGACAAGTAATTCGACGCCTATTTATATAAATCTGGATTTGCGATGGTTAACTCGAACACTGGTGCTTGTTTTGAAAGTTTTCCAGGCCATAATCAATCTGGATTTAACATGTCAGCACATTAATGATGAGTAATAGCTATCAAATGAAGCGAATAAGTTTATCCAAATACTTTTACTTAATCATTATTACTTTTTTTATAACTAGATTTTCAACTCTTTACACTACTTAAACTCATAATTTAATTAAAGATAAACTTATTGATCTTATTGAAAAAACCTTCCAGAGAGAAGGCTCTCCTTACCTTGCATGTAATGACAGAAATGCATTTTTTGCTATGGAAAAACCTAAAAAATATCATGCATTGTCATGTCAAAATGTATGTGATGCGCAGACCTTTTAGTTGGACAACATTTTTATTCAATTTGGCACCAAGCTGTATAGACAAGTAGTTGGGATCCCTATGGGCACTAATTGTGTGCCCCTGGTTGCCGATTTATTCCTGTTTGGTATGAGAGGGACTCTATGATGTCTCTTTCTGATGACAAGCAACCTGATGTTATTGATGCGTATAACACTACATCTAGATATTTGGACAATATTTCAAATATTAATAATGTTTATTTTGACAATATGGTAAGTCACATATACCCGTCAGAGCTCCAACTTAATAGAGCCAATACCTCTGATACCAAGGCCGCATTTTTAGACTTGCATTTGTCAATTTCTAATAATATTGTTTCTACTAAAATTTATGATAAACGTGACGACTTTGATTTTGAAATTGTCAATTTCCCATTTTAATTTGGTGATGTTACTCACTCAACATCCTATTGAGTCTATATATCTTAACTCATTCGTTTTGTTGGAGCATCTAGCTATGTTGCTGATTTCAACACTCGCAATAAATTGTTAACTCAGAAACTTCTTAAACAAGGTTATCGGTATCATAAACTTCGAAAAACCTTTTCTAAATTTTATAGACAATACTATGATTTGTTATCTAAATTCCATATTAGACTTGAATATCTCTTGCGCCAAGATCTTCCAGAAACCTGAATTCTATGGTGACTTGGTGTATAAATTGAAGAAGATTTAGGGGTCTAATAATATTTTTAGGGCAGTTCATTAAAATCATTTCCCATTATGAAAATATTGGCTATAGCATTAATGTATTGCAACAGACTGCATGCTTCGTGGTCAACCCAATCACTGTTGGCAACTTTGCTTTCCTCTTTATTTGCACGCTGGTGGGTCGGACTTCAGACTCTATGACGGTTCCAACTTCAAGACTTATCTATTGATAAGATGGTAGGGGCCTGATACTTTGGCTGTTTGTCAGGCCCACCGGGGTTTTACTGTTGGATTTCTTTTGCATTGTTATTCAGTTTTCTTAACTGTTGAGTCCTTATCTTTGCTTCATCTCCTTGTTATATCTTGATTTGTGTGTTCTGGGAGATGATGCAATGATAAGTCATGGGTCTTTCATGCAAACCAAATATCTATATGTCTTGATCCACATCTGAATAAAGGGTGGGGTTGGCGCCTTAAATAGGTTGAAGCCCTCCAGTAAAATATTTTACTGACCATTCCAAGGCGGTACTTCTTTGTGGATCTTTTATGTTTTTTCTGTCTTGTGTTTGCTATGCCTTTGTGAGCGTCTGTTTATATGTGCCTTGTGGTCACCTGTTGGGAAAAAGCTGACATCTTGGCCCTCGTTTGTGGTGTACAACTGTGGGTTTGTCACTTTCCCATTGGTATCCTGGGTCAGGTGTGGTACTTGATTGTATGGACTTCTGATCTTTGCACCCTTACTTACTTTATTTGAAACGTTAATATCACGAAAACTGGTAAAACCAGTATACAAACAGTTTATGCATTCATTCCTCTTTCATCTAGTCGTCAAGAAAAATGAGTAAATTAAATGCTGTCTAAGACATATTAATTGCCAAGATTTAGATGTTCTGTTGTTGTTGCTTGCTAAAGGGTAAATTATCTAATGAAGCAATCTTTGACTCAGTTATACATTTCATTGTAATTGGTATTCTCAAGTTGACATCACATCATGCCAATTGCATCAATAATCAATATGAGTATAATATTGTTTATTAGCTAATTGTATATTGTTTCCAAAATAAAATGCATATGCTTAAATCAAAGCTATGCACTTGATTAATTAATATATAAGACCAATATTAATATAAAAAAAACATACATTTGATTATGATTGAAAATATGGTTTTCTAAGATTGATCAAATGAATACAGGTTATCTTCACATCTATAGTAAAATCATGAGTTATGTCAGAATACTTGAAGAAAACACACAAAGATCGTGAAAATGTGTGTGGATACTAATTGGCCTCAAGTCAATCATGTTGGACTATACTATGTTTCTTTATTTAGAAATCCATTGTTCAATGAACGTTTCCAATGGCAACCTTTCACAATTATGTGGAACATTAGTTGGAGACACGTGTAGTACTTACTCATGTGATGATGGATTCAAGAAAAACGAAACTGTCAGCATATTGTCTTGTACTGGATCTGGCCTTTGGAATCATGACTTGGATGCTCTGTGTGTTGGTAAGTACTACATTTACCGTTATAAGCAAAGTATATGAACACATCATATATGCCAAAGTATGGTATCAATTTAAGAGGGTATGCAGTGTTAAGAGATAAAGAAATCGATTCACACAGACAAACCCAACTTGTTTTAAGAAGGAGGTAACACAATCAAGGGTTGTGGCCAATATCCATGTATTCATGTCTTTCTCTGCAAAAAATGTCTTGTTTGAGAAATAAGAAATAATGTTTTTCAAATAGTATCTTTGGTAGCTGTCTCTTCTAGGGTAATGGCCCCTACGCTATTAATTAATTGGTAGCTGCTGGTCTTAATGTATTGTTTTTGTATTTGATCCTTGGTTTTTAAATGCTGTATTTAGTGCCCTTCCGAGTTTTGCAATTATCTTGCTGAGGAAAAGATAGATGCATTCTAAAAATACTTTGATTGCGTTTCTGCTATTATGTGGCTGTTTTTGTTCATTTACAGTGAGCCACTTTAGTTACGCACCACTTATAAAAGGTAAAATTACTCAGAACAGAAATGTGATATTTTTAATCTGAGACTACCAACGTAAAGCACATTTACATTTACATTAGCCATTGAAATTTCATTGTGATCAGATCAAAAACGATGGAGAAAATGGATTTTTAAGTGCACTACCCTCAAAACACCATTTCACATTGCATTATCTAGAATGAAACTCAGATCACATTGCACTTTTTCAGGGTCGACTTTCTGCTATGCCAGATATAAGAGTCGATTTATTCTTGGCAATATCTAAGACAGGAATGTATTTGTTAACTTCATAGTTGTTTTTTAATGTTGTACTATTTTAGTTCCCAGCTGACCAAGGTTTGAAAAAAAATTGGTTTTAGTACTTTTTTTAAGTTAGTTAAAATTTCGTATGATTCTGAGTAAACTAGTTATCAAAACACTTCTTTTATGATTTCATTTTAAACAACCATGTATCCGCCGTTTATTTTCGCAAAAAAATAATGGATTTATTGACGTCATGGTGTTGACGTTAATGATGACGTCACTACTACCATTGCTATAAGACGTGTCAATGATAAGATGTTTTAGTGTTTTGACACTTCTATGTCAACAAGTGACTCTATACAAAATAATTTGCGAAGAAACCCCAGTTTGATTATTGTAACTGACGTTAATATGACGTTAAAATGAGCATTTCTTCAAAAAGTAACGGGGTTACTAAATTCAACGACCGAAAAAATGGGTTTTACTTGAATCAATAAATTGTTTTTGGTCCTTAACTGTCACAACTTTCACCATGGATAATGCCTGGCACAAAACAAAAATAGAAAATTTAGACGTTCCGCTTGCACGTGCATTTTTCAAAATTTGTCAAAATTGCCTTTGAGTAGCAGAATGATTCGCATGAGTGATTCAAATAATTTTTTTTCTATGTTATCAAACAGATAAAATGTCAATAAATAAATTATCATAGAGACTGTTCGATTCCAGCATTTTTGTCAAAAAATGTGGGCCCTGAAAAAGTGGTGCGTAACTAAAGTGACTCACTGTATAGTTACCTTGCATATTATCTGCATTCTTGCACACTGACCTGATAAACGTTGGGTATCTCAAAGCCTGTGTCTCTAACAGGTCATGATGACGTTGCACTAATGACGCTGAACCGAAAAGAAAATTGAAGTTTGAAGTGTAAACCAATGGGTAAACGGATAAATGCAATACCAGGTTCACATATTTTGATGTCAAGTTTACCAGGCTCGGCTTTGAGAGTTCAGTTACCTCTCATATTAACTGCATTGCTACGCGTTGCCTGATAAACATTTTCTATCTCATCGTTTGTGCCTTTATCAGGTCATGATGACGTTGCACTTTTTGAATGACGTCAAAGGTCAAAAATTTTTCCATGAAAGTTGCATATCAAATATTTTTGTCCTCTGGGTCAGACTGATATTGAAATTGCACAGTTAAGTTGATCTATTATTGAATTAAGCACCAAAAATAGGCTTTTGACTATGATCTGTATGATACCCAGAGTATACTCAGGAGTTAGAGAAATGTGATTTAAGTTTTTCAATTTATAGTTTTCTCTTAAATAAACCATCTATGGGGGATATGAATTCTATAAATGTGCCTTTTTACTACTTTTTCGTCAGATGACACATCAGATTTTCGAAATTGAAGTTTATAATATGATTCACATTGACGCTAATGTATACATTACTGCGCAAACGTCTTTTTAATTTGTCTTTGTGTTGAAATGACTGGTATAAGAAAACAACAGACACCAGAAAATTAAATTAATTTGCTTTCATTTTGCACTTTTTTATGGCTGTAGCTTCTATAGTTTTGCAAAAAAAAAATGAAAATTTCCAAAACACATTGATTTAAATAGCAGCGTTAAAATGTGACGAACAATTATGTTCCATGACTGTAGTTCTTGTCACAATCTAGGAAATACAATTGTATTAAGAAGAAAAAAAGGAAGTTATCAGTAGGAGTCAATGCTATTTTTTTCTTTACAAAGCTAAAATCTGATGTCGAAAAGATTTGATATCGTATTCTTTCTTCAGAAAAAAAAACAATACTCAAAGTTGTCTAATCGCTGGTATTCGTTATATGCGTACATATGATCTTCTTTATAAATATGTAGTAGAATAATATACAGATTTCTACTATGTTATAGAATGCAAAACTACCAAGGTGCCAGTGTTATTTTATTTTCTTCGCTTATAGTGTGTGTATTTCCTGAATTTAGGCATACACATTATATTAGAGTTTTATTTAGTTATGTGATTTGCTTGTTTTATTTATAAACATTTGATGCCAGAAACCTTAATGAGGTTGATAATGTTTCCCCACTAAATAGTTTTTTTTTGTTTAAAACTTTCCAATTGCATGTACACATGAGCCGCAACATGAAATTTCCAGCAATGTGGTATGTGCGCCCAGCAAAGGCTAAGACCAGCCTGCGCATACGCGCAGTCTGATCAGAGCCTTTGCTAGTCGCTTGAATATTCTATGACTGTCAATTTACTGACTGAACAACATCTGGAGTTTCACTGCTTAAAAGACGGCTGAACAGGCTCGTCTGAGTCTACACATGTCAAAATGCCACATTGTTGGAAATCACATGTCACGGCTTACATTATATCAGTACACAATCTCTTCCTTATTACTGTACAGCAGAAATCTAGATGCAGTTTATGATTATTCTCAAGAATGCAAAGTTTCACAAGCTTGAAGGTGTTTAAAACATTTTCATTCTTAAATTCATTGAAGATGGATTTATTATGCTCATAAATAAAAGATGCCAACAATTATTTGCATTTTAACATTTACAGGTATATACAGCATTTTAGAGATCAGAAGCAATAAATAACATTGTTTTTCAGTATTAGTCTGTTTTTATGGGCTGTGGAAATTTCATAATTAGTCGAGTTTAACATTGGAACTATTTTAAAACCTCAGACCCAGGGTTAATTCTGTTCATTTTCAGCTTTTGCATACGATAAGAACTTAAACATACTTTTTATAAAATAATTTTAGTAAGTTATGCAATTTAACTGTTTTATTCAGAAATAAGATGCTCCCAATTTATTCCAAATGGAGCGTTGTCAAATGCATGTGGGACAAATATTGGGGATAGCTGTGGAAGTTTCAACTGTAGCCGTGGATATCAGAAGCAAGTAGGAACACCTTTAACCTGCGATGAGACAGGAACCTGGACTTCCAACATCACTCAGTTTTGTACAGGTTTGTGATATACTAATACAACAAACATAACCATTTGTATATATAGACGAATCTGTCCCTTAGGACTTAAATAACAGTGCCATGCTAATGGCTGTTCATGTAAATTGTTCCTGGATATCACCATGTGTATAACAATGCTTGGCATGTGATGGCAAAGTGTGATTCTGATGTATCTATATTTTTCTATATGACATTTACACATATAGGAGCCGCTGTGGTGCAGGGGATAAACCGCTTGCCTTCTAAACCAGGGGTCGCAGGTTCGATTCACAGCTTCACCAGTCTGCTTGATGAGTCTTTAAGCCAAGGTCCAGCCTCCATATAACCTTAGCTGTTGGTCGGACGTTAAACACAAACACAACAACTTACACATACGGTAGATTAGTATGTATTCGTGGCTGGGGCTGCAACCGATGCTAAGGTGGTGGGCCCGTTGCTGCTATATTTGTGTATTTGCTATGTCAGGGAATATTGTGTGTTGTCTTAATAGGTCAATAACTAGTTTAGTATGCAGTTTGTTCACAGTAAGAGATAGCTGGTGGTCAATAAGTCTGCTCCTTTCTGACTATATATAACTTATGTTACATGGAGTTAGAGGAACTTGTCTCATACATCACTTTAATGTTTTTGTTGTTTCTACATTCTTATGCTTTTAGAAATGTTGGATACAGGCAAACACCAGAATATGTATAAAAAGTAATTGGTTTTGAGCAGGAAAGGCCACAATTACAGACTGCAGACCAACCAACGACACAGTGGGGAAGAGACACAGAACAGCGTCAGCCACAATACAATTAAAAAATAGGAAATCGGTTCCTCTTACTCAGCTATATAATTGCTAAACTAGAAATGACACTAAGAACCACACCAGATATCAGGGACCCAACACAAAACCTACACATATTGGAGCAACAATAAATTAACAACGACAGAATCATGGCCTTAGAACGGACATCAGCCAAGGCCACCAATTGGGCTTAAACACATTTTAGTTGCCAAATCTTCGGCATAGATTCTGCTATTGTTTCAACACAAAACGTGTGTTTATAAAGCTGGTGTTAGAATGTATTCTTTGTTGTATACTTTTGTAAATAGACTAAATGAAACCAATATTGCTGTTTCCAAATGCCAAATCTTTACAATAGCTTTCGCTATTGTTATAACACAAAACGTGTTTTATAAAGCTGATGTTAGAATATGTGCTTTGTTGATAATTTTGTAAACATACTAAATGAAACCAATGCTGCTGTGTTCACATGCTGTATGTGCTTTCATATTCCTTTAAATGTTGTGCCCAATGTAAGTGTTTTATTAGGAGATATATGTATCAAATGTTCATGTAAAGAGGTATATTGTATGATTTTTAGTCCCAAATTGAGTTGTGCATAAGTATAGTATTAAAACAGGAATCGCACACATGAAATCTGCCATGCATACTCCTACACAAAGGGTAAATATCGAAGTCTTAATCTATTGTAATTGTAATTGAGCAACAATTATCAGGATAATAATCTTAAAACAGCTGTATAAGTTTTGAATAATTTTAGCAGGTCTAATAATCTGGTAAAATTGAACACATTGGTTTTTGGTTCTTTGATAATTTTTTGTATCTATTTTTTATCCTTGTAGAAATAGTCTGCCCCACAACCATTTCCAATGGTTTATTGTCCCCAGATTGTAATGCGTTGGTAGATGACAATTGTTCTGGGTATACTTGCAACAGCGGCTATAAGAAGAATCCAAATACCTCATCATTGATCTGTATGGACATGGGATCATGGAACCATGACGTTTCAGACTTATGCAAAGGTAATTGTAATACCTCATCGTTGATGTGTATGGGCACTCGCTCGTGGAGCCATGCCGTTTCAGAGCTATGTACAAGTAATAGTAGTAGTAAAGGCAGATAATAAGTGTTCTGTGTAAACATGTAAAATTGGCTATTACAAGAACCCAAATACTTCACAGTTGATATGTACAGACACTTGATCATGGAACAATGAAGTTTCTGATCTATGTACAAGTAATAGTTATAGTTAAGATTGTGATGCCAAGGTAGATTATAACTGTTCTGGGTATACCTGTAACATTGGCTATCACGAGAATCCAAATACCTCATAGTTGATATATACAGACACTTGATCATGGAACTATGACGCTTAAAATCTATGTACAAGTAATAGTAATAGTTATGATTGTAATGCCAAGGTAGACGATAACTGTTCTGGGTATATCTGTAACATGGGCAATTACAAGAACCCAAATACTTCATCGTTGATATACACTTGATCACGGAACCATGATGTTTTAGATTTATGTACAAGTAATGGTAATAGTTCAGATTGTAATGCCAGGGTAGATGATACCTGTTCTGGGTATTTATGTAACACTGGCTATCACAAGAACCCAAATACTTCATTGTTGATGGTACGGACACTTGGTCATGTTACCCTGAAGTTTTAGATTTACGTACAGTTAATGATAACAGTTCATGTGATGCCAGGGTAGATGATAACTGTTCTGGGTATACCAGTAAGATTGGCAATCCAAATACCCCATCATTGATCTGTATGGACAAAGGATTGTAGAACCACTGCGTATCAGATTTATTTTTTCAGCGCAGTAATAATAATTCATAAAACTATTTGTTATATAACTAATGTATTGCAGCAGAATCCATGCTTGGGGGTCAACCCATTCACAGTTATCAACTTTGCTTTGCTCTTTAATTGCACTCCGATTGTTCCGACCACAGGCTTTATGATTGCTCTTTATGATTTATGATTGTTCTGGCTTAAAGACTTTTAATGGTGCCATGGGTTGGTCTGCCATTTCCTGATCAATCTCACTTGGGTTTGTTTTTTCTCTAGATAAGAGCATCGAGACCTGATGTTGCTTCTTTTGTAGGGCCCACCAGGGTTTAACTGTTGGATTAAAATTGCTCTGGTAGTCAGTTGTACATAATGTTGAGTTATCATCTTTCTTTTATCTCCTTTTTCTATCTTATATGTACATGGAGATGATACATTGATAGGTTAGGGATCTTTCATGCGAACCAAACATCTGTGTGTTTTGATCCATATCAGAACTAAATGCGAGGTTGTTACTTTTAAAACATATTTAAGCCCTCCAGTGATTTTTGCTGACCATTCCAAGGTGGTGCTTCTTTTTTCGATTTGTTTGGTTATTTATGTTGCATATTTATCCTTGTCATGCTGTCCTGTCTGCTGCTTGTAGCCTTGTGATCATATTCTGGGAAAGAGCTGGTTCTCTTGTGTGCTGTAATTGATGTGTTTTGTCACTTTCCCATACGGTTTTCAGGGACAAGTTTGGTACTTGATTATATCAATTCCTGATCTTTGCCTTCCTCTCTTCTTATGAACAGGTATGGTAATAGTTCAACTTAAGGCCATAATTGTACTAAATTTCAGGGATAACACATTTATGGTAGCAATCTCAGTTTTAATTTGACAGTAAATTCTTATAAAATGCCATAAAACCAATGGTATAGCTTCACAAATGAAGTATTAGAAGACAATTATCCCTGGTAAATATTCCTTGATCCATTTTTCAATATTACTTAAAGTAGATGTAACAACAGCTGTTATTTTGCGCTGGGGAGTTGGTAAAACTTCTCCTGGTACCTTGATATAATGTTGATATTATTTCATATTCTGGTCCTTTAGGAATATTGGGTTCTAAAGGAAAGCACTTAAGCTGGTGCTAGGGGAGTGAGAATTGTTGCTTTGCCCATTAGTTCTCATGAACAGACTCAATAACATCGTGTATGCTGTTTTATTATATTGTTGGTTCTCTCTATTTCTGATGGATCCGATTTTCCAGATTATTTATTCGCTTGTGTAAATAAAAATGCTAGTCTCATCTCAAATTGCAACGCTCAAGCTCCAACCAGCCAAAAAATTATTCAATGATAAATGAAGAAAGTAATAAAAATATCATATCAAAT
Organism: Loripinus fragilis; assembly: GCA_964019695.1. Classification (NCBI taxonomy): domain Eukaryota; kingdom Metazoa; phylum Mollusca; class Bivalvia; order Lucinida; family Lucinidae; genus Loripinus; species Loripinus fragilis. The sequence continues at coordinate 82,314,622 of OZ026525.1, forward strand.
GCCATCTTAAATCAACAAGTGCCTGAGATAGCTCCATTGTCTGTTTATATTTTATCAAAAGGGACATCTGTTAGAAATAGACGTACTTCTAGGTGTAAACAAACGCAAATTTAATTGTAACCAACTTCACTACAGGTAATTGTCAATGATACTATAACTAATAGAGGCATTGATATTACTCTTTCGTGCTGGTAAATTTTAGAAGTTTTTGTTGTCAGCAGATTTTTAAAGATTAGCCTTCTAAAAATTGTATTATAACTTCTATCAGAGTGTCAAATAGTTTGAATTCAGACAAGACCGGACGTTATGCTGAGCCTGATCTAGGTGCAAACTGATTGCAAAGGCGACACTAGCAAATAAATTACATCATGTATACCTCTAAATAAGGGTCTGCTGCTTATAAGCTAACTTAACATATTGCACATGAGTCTTGAGTCCTTTATATTGGACATAGGCCAATATTACAGACTAAGTTCAGACACTGCAAGACTCTGAGCCTTATTCAGGTGTCCATAGATTGTGGCAAATGGTTGTATTAAACTTTAAATTGAAAAATACAAATACGAGGGTTGTCCCAGTAAATCATGGACTTTTGTTATAAAACGAGATTGGCTGACGGGAATTTTATGAAATTTGTATGACATATTAATATACATCTACCACACAATTTCTACAAATATGGGTGAAATTACAGTTTAGATAACAAGGTTATGAACTTTGATTGAGGGTTTCTCTGCATATGCGTAGAACGTCACAAATAAGCTTGCTGTCTTTTCAGAGAGGGGTTGTCAAATGTTTTGACTCTACTCTTTTTTTAATAAGCTTAGATGGTGACAAATACTGCCATATATTTGTTGAGTAAGTATCCTTGTTTCCAGTAAAGACTAAATAGTTAGTTTAGATATGTTAAGCAACCAAACAAGCGCAATCTTTTAGATTTAATAAGAGACAACATATTTACCATTAAAATAACATACAGAAAAATAGCATGCACTCCGCTAAATTGATGAAAATGAGCTTGTCTTTGTAATATTACTAAAATAATCTTACACAAAATCCATTTTACGAGACTAGTGACTCTTCGACCAATCATTTAACATTAAAAGAACATAGTATTGAAAACTCTCAACATTACTTCTTCCACTGCAGAAACTATCAAGCAAACAGACATGAACTATTAAACAGTATATCTTTAATTCAAAACCCTTCCTTACATCTTTTACTTTATGGTGACCCAGCTTTGCCTGAAGAAAGCAACAGGAGTATATTTGACCATGTACACAACTACATATTAAAGTCAAGGCGATTCTGATGCGAGACTTTTATGTTTGATCTCCAAATTCCAAACTCACATCCAAATGATCCAGTCTTCCCTCATTTGTTTTTTTTTGTTTTAGTATTTTCATCAATTCACAAGTTCACATAGTATATCAAGTCATTTTCCATTCTGTATGCACGGACATAAAAATCAACCTTGCTAGACAGGACAATGTGTGGTCATATTGACTACAATTGATATGACACATGACACAGTCCACCTTCTATATCACAGTGTACTCTATAATAGGAGAAGAACTCTATAAGCTTATGCTTTCGTTCTAATCCTAATTTCCTGTACTGTATAACTTGTTATCTGTTGGAAATACAATATGTTTAAACTAAAAGAGTTTTATTTTATTTATTAGCTAAAAATGTTGGAAGTCTAATTTTTGCGCGATACCGTTTATCTAACCTTAGCATTTTCTAAAAAATAAAAATTTAGACGGTATGTAAAATCGTTTATAAAATCAATGCGAATGGCCAATAACGTTTCAAATTTTCAACAATTTACCTTGCTTGGTTACTAGTTGATAAAGTAGTGCATTGTTTAAAAAAAGTGAAATTTGATTGAATGTACACTACAATTTGGACTAGAATAGTTTCATTGCAAAAAAATTGATGTGCACCGCTCACGCCAACATACCGTCAAATAAAGGTTCACAAATTTGTTATTTTAGCTGCGATTTCACCCATATTTATACAAAATGATTCACACTAGTATATGTTTACATCCTGAAAATATCATAGAATTCACTGGTACACAGTCTTGTGTTATAACAAAAGTCCACGATTAACTGGGACAACCCTCGTACAATCCAGCAACCCTTAAATTGGAAATCAAATTGTCCATTTGATGAGGATTGAAAAGGTCATTGGACTAAAATTGGTTAAAAAACAATAATTATTCTTTTTTTCAGAAATACTTTGTCCTTTGGCGATTTCTAATGGGAATATAGCATCATGTGCGAACACTGTTGGTGCGGAATGCAAAAATTACAGCTGTGATCAGGGATTCCAGAAAAATGGAGCTGTGCAGTCGCTCACGTGCAGTGCATCAGGGAGCTGGACCTATGACATATCACTATTTTGTCCAGCATTATCGAGTGGTAAGTTTTATGGGGCTGTTCAGTTCCTCACGTACAGTGCATCAGGCGGCCGAGCTTATATATACTGAAAAAAGAAAGTTTACACTTTTTCTGATCATAATGCTTGATTGTGCGTTTATTGATTAAAGTAAACAAGACGACAAAGATCAGGAAACGGTACAATCAAGTACCACACCTGAATCAGGATACCGCATGTGAAAGTAACAAAATTACAATAAACATCACCAACAAGCTCCAAGAGGTCAGCCCTTTCCCAGCAGGTGACCACAAGGTAGCAATGAACAGATTCGAAAGCATGAGAAACACAAGACACAAAAACACAAATGATCCACAAAAGAAGTAGCCAAATTAGCATTAATATGATTTGGGAGACATCCCACTGCAAAATGTATGATAAATTAATACCCTCTTTGAACCATTGCTAGAATAATTGCAATAAGAGGTGTTTAAGCAATATCAGTACAAAGGTATTTCTGCACTTGTACAGAAGTGAGCGTGTATAATCACGGGAATCTTCGTTGTTTAGATTCACCAACAATTATTTATACAGATTCTTGTTCAAAATTCGTGTTTGAAATTGATCGTGTAGCAAATTATCTGCTTTTTGATTAAAAGTATAGTTATTTTCAACGCATCATTTCTTCTTTACCCATGCATGAAATATTGCCGTTTCTGTAATGCTGTGTGGATTGTCCCCACATTCTGTTGATGGGATGGAAGTAGCTTGAAAATATGTCTTTCACCCATTGCACTGAAATAAGTTTCCTATGCCTTTCCAACTTTTAACTGAATACCCGTGAATATTGGCTCTGGAAAGCACTTACCTACAACTTGCATTTGTGCATTAAAAGTGGCTGGTGTATGGAAATATTGCCATTTTAGTGCCCAAATGAACAAAGGACAATGATTTTTTGGAGATTTAGTCAACTTATAGTTAATTTCGATGCTTCTAAGAACATAGAATTTAAAACTTCAATTTTTGATTATAGAAAACGATCCCACCAGCGTTTAAAGCATTATGGACCTCAACATAGGCGTCAGACTTTAAAAATTGAATCACCAGTTCTGCAGAAAAATGACCATCGTTCAAGTAGTACAATGCATGACATTGGCTTTTGTGATATGACTGGAGAGAATCCTGTTTCCTGATTGGCTCCATTTGTCTTTATAACTCTATAGTTCTACCTGAAAACGGGTCTAAACTGGCCTACAAATTAATATTGCATCAAAACAGCTCAAACTAATTTCAAGAAGTTAATATGTTTGACATGTTTCTAATATCACCCTCTGGAGAGCTAAATATAGCATGATGACTATAAAACTTGCATGTGCTGCGTGAAATTGACTTGATTTGCTGTTTCACATCCAACAAGGTAAACTAAAGACTTTTATGAATTTTAACAACTTTTTTGATTTGTTTTGTTTGTTAATTTATCTTTGTTTGGATAAACAAATTGTAAAAAAAGTTTTATAATTAATTCTAACACTCCTCGCCTATAGAGCCAACGGTAACAAACTGTGGTATATCGGACAATAATTCACAGCTAAAGTGTGTGATAGCTGACGTCACTGGAAAATGACGTCATGCACGGTGTTAGACGGTGTAACGTCGTTTTTACGCTTGAAAGACGTTACAATTACATGTAAACGTATGCAACGTAGTCTAAGTATTGGCGGGAGTTCTTCGGTGCAATGGCCGAAAGTTGGAAGAAGCTGAGGACTTCAAACATGTGTTCGTCGTTTATTGTGTGTTAGAATCGAAATAGATCAGCTCCAGTTCGTGAATTGTTGACTAATAATTCACTGTTTGTCGGTCAGTTGTACGAAGATAAATCACTCGCGCTGCGCGCTCGTGATTTGATCTTCTTTACAACTGACCTCCAAACAGTGAATTATTACTCAACAATTCACTGCTGGAGCTGATCTATTTCTTAAATTTAGGGTGAGGTTGGCGCCGTTAAACCGGTTTAAGCCCTCCAGTAAAATATTTTACTGACCATTCCAAGGCGGTTCTTCTTTTGTGGATCTTTTATGTTTTTGTTCTGTCTTGTAATTGCTTTGTCTTTGTAAACCTGTCTTAAGCGGCCACACAAGAAGACCAAAAATTGGTTTTCCAGACAAATTATCGCTTAGTGAAGGTTTGAAGTATTGCAGAATGCTTTAAGGGTAGCATTCTGCGATACTTTTGACTTTCTATGTGTCTTGATCCACATCTGAATTAAGGGTGAGGTTGGCGCCGTTAAACCGGTTTAAACCCTCCAGTAAAATATTTTACTGACCGTTCCAAGGCGGTACTTCTTTTGTGGATCTTTTATGTTTTTGTTCTGTCTTGTGTTTGCTATGTTTTGTGCGCGTCTGTTTATATGTGCTTTGTGGTCACCTGCTGGGAAAGGGCTGACCTCTTGGCTCTCGTTTGTGGTGTCTACTGTGAGTTTGTCACTTTCCCATTGGTATCCTGGGTCAAGTGTGGTACTTAATTGTATCGATTCCTGATCTTTGCACCCTTACTTACTGTACTTACATTCCACATTTAGAGAATATAAAAAACATTTCAAAATGCAAAATACTACATTGATATATTTTAATAACAGTTGATGAAACTTGTGACAAAGTCCTTAGGTTGAAGGTTGAACATGACTTCAGCAACAACAGTGGAAGTAGAAAATGTTCATTCTTAGTTTAAAAGTCATATAACAAAACATATATTGACTTCAATTTCGGTAGATTATGAGGATTTATCTACCCTTAAAAGTAATATTCACCTCTGCCTTGTGTGCTTGGTCAATATCACTTTTTCCGCTAAATAAATCCTCATGTTTACCAAAATTGAAGTCAATAGTTGTATAATATAGAACATAAGGTGTAAACTTTCCTTTTTTGGTTCAGTAAACATTGTCTATCAATATATTGTCCATCATTATCGAGGAGACTAAGTACGTCTATATAAGTTTTGCTCTCACATGCAATGCTATGGTCCTATAACATACATGTAGTAATTTATTGGCCAGCATTGTTGAGTGGAGATGTCACTCACATGTAGTGCGTCAGGCAATTGGGCCTATAACATATCAATAAATTGCCCAGCATTGAAGACACATGATCTGCTTCATTTTGCAAGTAAACAAGTAGTAAAAGTAAGTAAGGGTGCAATGATCAGGAATCGATACAATCAAGTACCACACCTGACCCAGGATACCAAAGGGAAAATAACAAACTCACAGTAAGACACCACAAACGAGAGCCAAGAGGTCAGCCATTTTCCAGCAGGTGGCCACAAGGCACAAGTCTATTTGAACTGTGCAGTCACTCACGTGTAGTTCACTAGCAGCTGTATCTATAACATATCAGTGTTATATTGTGAGCATAGTCGAGTGATAAGTTGAAAAGACAATTAAAAATTAATTTGTAAAGAAGATAATATTAAAATATAGAAAGCATATATTCAAGCTTACCTAAACTTCATAAACGGCCGTATAAGTCACGTTTTAATGCTAATTCTAGTGCATGTACAACAACTGAGTTGTCTATTCTTTTGCATTCTTGCCTCATTGCGATTAAAAACCATGTCATTAAATATTGCACAACAGTTTATGAAAGGAATGGTAAAAAAATATTTTGGTCTATTAAAAATTCAGGTGAAATTCTTAATAAACTGAAGTCTAGAGGTTTTCTAGCATCTGGTTTGTCTACATATGATTTCTCTACTCTCTATACTACATTGCCTCATAATCGAATAAGCGAAATTTTAACAGAATTAATTGAACAAACATTTAACAGAGAGGCCTAACTTAATTTTGCTTGTAATGATAAAAATGCCTTTTTTTTCTTATGAACAACCTAAACGATATATATTATGGTCATGACAGAAAATGTGTAATGCGCTCCATTATCTTTTGGACAATATATTTATAAAAATTTGGCTCGAAATTATATAGACAAATTGTAGGTATTTCAATGGGTACTAATTGTGCTCCTCTTTTTGCAGATTTGTTTGTGTTTTATTATGAGAGAGATTTTTTGTCTTTATGTTGTCTCTGTCAGACAATAATCAAACTGATTATATTGAAGCTTTTAACTCAACCGCCAGATATTTAGATGACTTACTTAATATTGATAGTCCTTATTTTGAACAAATGGTAGGTCAGATATATCCCACTGAACTTCTGTTAAATAAGGCGAATTCTTCTTATAGCGAAGCTACGTTTTTGGACTTGAACTTGTCAATAACAAAAGGCATAGTTTCTTCTAAAATTTATGATAAAGGGGATGATTTTAATTTTGAAATAGTAAATTTCCCATTTCTTGATGGAGTAGTCCTCGCTCTCCTTCCTATGATGTATATATTTCTCAGCTTATTCGTTTTGCTAGAGTATGTTCTAATGTTGATGACTTCAACAGCATAAACTTATTTTTAACTGCTAAGTTATTAAAACAAGGTTATAGATATCATAAAATTGCAATCACCTTGATGGGGAAGAGAGAGCTGGTTGCTTTGCTTAATTTGTCTTCCTGGTGTCTCGTGATGGTTGAGCAGCTCATCCTGGCGGTGACAAGGGATTGTCTGCTGTTTGTGATTGTGGTATTTCCTGATTCTACTCACTTACTCTTTTGGATGCATATACAAAGTATTATGTAGATAAAGACAGAGGCCAAACTTTTGACTTTTTGTCCCGTTGGTTACGTCAGATTGGTTTTTTGTGGGCATGATGTTTTTGTCCAAAAGCGAGTACGGAATTATATAATTTGGCACATGTGAAAAAGTCAATAGCCTGCGATTTTATTAGTTATACTAAGAACTGCAATGTCCCTCCTTTAGTTTGCCCTAGCTGTAACTATATTTTATCATCATATACTGGACCAACAGGGGCGTAGTGTCTTTTCTGTTTTTATTATATGGAAAACTTTTCCAAGCTTTTCCGCTTAAGACAATAACTAGAATTGAATTAAATGCAGATTAAAATACACTTCTTCCAGGTTTCAGTAAAAGGTGTTAAAATAAATATCATTGATACGTTATGTATCTTTTGTGCAAACCAATCATCCATTTGTTTAATCCTTCCAGTAATTTTTTACTGACCGTTCTAAGGCCGTGCTTCTTTTGTGGATCATATTTGTAGTATTTGTCATTTATGTATTCTTTTTGTCATGCTTTCTTGTCTGTTCATTGCAGCCTTGTGGCCACCGGCTGGGAAAGGGATTGCCTCTTGGCTCTCTTGTGTGTAGTGTTTTCTTGCATTTTTGTCACATTATCATGTGGTGTCCTGGGTTAGGTATTGTACTTGGTTTATTTATTCCTGATATTCGCGCTTTCACTTACTTTTATGTCCTTGTCATATTTTGGTATGTCTGGACGTTTTCTTAGGTTTTAGCTTTCGGCCTTTAGGATCATAGATTCCATTGTGGAAATTTTAAACTGTTATTGGGTCACTAATGAGCCCTAAATGGCCAAAAATAGCTAGTCTGACACACAATATATCCAGACTTTACACCTTCAGTTCACTGATGTAGTCGTTGCTCGAAAACGATAACCTTTTTTATGAACACATTTAAAACAGTTCTAAGCAATATATACGTGTCTTGCTCAAGGACAGAATGCCTTAGGTGTCATTCATTAGATGAGGTATGTAACGTGTTGGACTATATTAAGCATCATACACATTGATACTCTGTAGACAAATGATATAACTCATTAACATCCATAGACCACGAACAGTCTGGTTATAAACCCAATCACAGTTCATAGATATGGTTTCCTCTTTCATTTAACGATGGATGATCAGGCCTCAGGCTCAGTGACGGCACTGACGTAAAACTTTAATCAGTTGGATGATGCCTGATGATTATCTGTAGCTGGGCCCACCGTGGCTCAACTTGAGGTTTTCTTTAGTTCTGACTATCTGTGAGTCGTGGGCCATTTTCATTGTATAATCATAGTGCTTAAATTTGATTAGATTGTTTCTCCATGATTATACATTGCAGAAGTTAGAAAGCTTCGTGCAAGCTTAATATTTAGTGCTTCAACATCAGCAGAATCTAGGGCGCAGATTTGGTACCAGTAAAATGCATTTAAGCCCCCTCCCCCCCCAATTGGCTTAGGCTGCTGTACG